>JAUZSU010014256.1:0-35092 GCA_034780255.1 Parotocinclus maculicauda
GAACTCTCAAAAAAACTTTTTTCACATGGTCATAATGGGGTATTTTGAGTAGAATTTTGAGGAAATAAATTAATTTTATACAATTTGGAATAAGGTTGTAAAGGTAACAAAATGTGGACAAAGTGAAGCGCTGTGAATACTTTCTGGATGCACTGTATGTTATTAGAACTAAACATTAAGAGCAGCTCCATGGGCATAAGAGTCTGTTGCTTATCAGTTCTGGAGGGCCTGGGTTCCGATCCTGGATGGGGTTCTTGCAGTACTCTAAGGATGCCTTCATATATTACAGTAAGTTACCCAAAAAGTAAAAAAAATAAAAAACAAAATTTGAGGGTACTAATTTCAAGACTGGTCTAATGGTATAAAAACTGCAACTGAAGCAACATTGCTATTCATGTACAAATTAAGCCTGAGCTACTGTCTCACTAGAAAGCCCAAGATGGCATTATGTGCACGGCATGCAATGTTCATATATTATAATACATGGTGATGCACATTTCTGATTGGATGACAGGCGAGCATTAAGATTCCTTATAACTGATGTAGTTCAACAAATTCTTAATCAGATCTTAAATGGGTTTTAACAGTATTAGAAGGCAACCATTACTTAGTATAAACAAATGTTTATTACATGTATAAGCACAGTTAATTCTAGACCTTGCCATTTTTATAGTATTAACTCATTCGTATATTTAAATACCTACTAAACAAATTCATGGTCACTATGAGCTGAGAGCAAGGCAATAATGGGTGCAAGGCAAGAACAAACCATAGACAGGGTAGAAGTCTATCAAAGGGTGCACACACTTTAGAGACATCAAGTGACCTATCACATCTTTAGAATGTGGGAGGAAACCCATACAAACACAGGAAGAACATGCAAACTACACACAGAGGGAGTTTGAAATAAAAATCAAACGGGGAATATCTGGAACTAAAAGACCACAGCACTAATTGAAGTGCTTCTCCTTATATTATTTAGTTATGAGGAAACAAATCATTTACAAAACCACTACTTTAAATTTCTAAATCTGACTATGGTATAGTGACAGAACAAGATGAGCTGGACCATTATACAAAAACAATAGATGACAGGACAGCAAATAAAGCAAAGCAGAGTTCCATGTGCATAATTTTTCAAAAACATGATAGCACAAAATGTTTTATGTAAGCTATAACACAAATGAGCTGACTATGTTCCAATATACAAATGTATTCTGCTATTACAAAAGTTTGCTAATTGAAGGTATGGGACACGTAGGACAGGGTGCCAGAATTTTGACACAATATCATGATTCTCTATAGGCCCCACTATTTGGTTGCTTATTTGTCTATGTAACAAAAGTATTAAATTTATGTAATAATATGCACACTGAAATATCATCACTAAATTTTAGTTAAACAAGTGGTTGTTTCACCAGACTTTGGTAAGAGAGGAAGAACAGCTTGGGTTTCACCAGCTCACCCTAGATGACACTTGATATGTTCCAATTGCATAATCCCTCTCTTCGAAGAGATGCTTTGTAAACATTGCATCACAGCAAAAGGGAGGTTGACAGGTGCCAGCACATTTCTCAACATTAAAAAGGTTATTTCAAAAGTGTATATACATACTGTATATGTATGCATGCATTTATGTGTGTGTGTATATATATATGTATTATTCATTATGAAATATCTCCTAATTATGTGTGTAGTATATTTTTATACTTGAGGTTTATTTAAAAAATTCAAAAACCAAAACTACATTTAAAAAATGATTACATTATGTGTTTTACATACAAATTTTGTATTTAGTGTAGTTCAGGATAGCAGTTAGTGCAGTCCTACAACTTCAGTGTCCCTGGTTTGATTCCAATCTCAAATTTGGGCTCTGAAGTTTGCATAACTATATGGGTATACCCTGGGTACTCCAGTTTTCTCCCACATTCCAAAGACATGCATTTTAGATTAATTTGTTTTTCCAATTGACCTTAGTGCCTTATGATGGACTGGTACCCTGTCTAGAGTTGCTCCTGCACCGGCTTTCCCGCAAACATGACGAGGATTAAGCGGATAAGAAGATGAAGCAATATATTAATTTAAATTCTGCTATTGCAATCAAATCCTGTCTGTGACCTCTGAATTAAGCAACTAAAAAGGTCCAGAAACATGAGATGTAAAAGTGTAACATGGGAAAACTATACTGCTCAAAAAAACACACTTGGAGTTACATTGTGTTGTTTAAGTGTTTCCTTTATTTTGTTTTAGCAGTGCATTTTGTGCCATATCAACAATGTGATGTGGCTGATGTAGATAATGTTATAAAACACAACTTGCCTGTAATGTAAACTTTCATTTTAATCAGTGGTTAAAGCACTAGAATGATTATGCTATGAGATAGCGGAGGACATTTTGTTCATTTTTATTCATGTACATAAATACTCTATAAACACTACGCACTAAACTTGAATGAAATACTTGGCACACATGCATAGTGGATCTAGGGAACAAGTAACTGCCAGGAAAGCTATTATGAAATTAAGCTGGCATCATTAAAAATCAAGTGAGGTCTTGGAGGTTTTAGGTAGGAACTGTTTCATAATAAGACGACATGATGCTCTTGCTTTTATTGTCCATAGATGGTTCAGACTGTTGTAGAAAATCTACCCAATCATTCACATGATATAAGTGCATACTTTTGTTGTGTCTGGTACATCTTCAGTTCTCTCAGAAAGCTTGAAGTAAGTAAAACAAGCGTATGCCTTACATTAAGTTGTTTTGTCTAACAGCAATACGCCGACAAGTCTGTAAAAGAACAGACTTTTGAAACTCCACGTGTCAGCGGGTCTAAACTGATATGAATCTATTTAACAGCGTTTTTAACATTGGCAGACCGAGTAAAACGATACTCGCAGTCTAGTAAACTCACCATACGGTGAATTTTGTGATCTGTTACTTTGTACACACAGATTACATTGGTCAAAGATTTTAGCTTGTTTATTGTATGCATTCTTACCAAAGCTTGGAGTCGATAGGCGACCTCCATTAGCAAGGTGGACACGCCGCATAAACCTTCCTCCACGTTGGCAGGCAGATTCTGCTTCACCTTGCTGTTCACTAAAGGACGGTGGGTTTTACACATGGGCACGTTGGTTTTCAATCTCTTCCCGCCCGGTTCCGACATGTCTGAGGTCGAGAAATAACGACTGAAATGCTACACTTAATGATGGATATATTACTGCACCGCTATTCGTGCTTTCAGACCTGCTGCATGGTTTAATAACATGAAGCATCCGAAAACATGTCCGCTTCTGCGCTCAGCATGCAAAGCGTTTCCAGTTCAGGCCGCTTAAGTTCATCCGGTGCTTGGGGGCTTGTGGGAGTCTTTAATAAAAAGATAATAGTCAGTAAGCAATTTGAAAAATATAAATTTTTAAACTTGCTTATTGATAACGAAGTTAAACAAGTCAATGCACCTGCGCAAAAACAATATCGCATTAAACATTTCATTTAAATCACAGACACACCTCTGTAACCTAACGCGAATCTTTTGAGTCTTTTGGTTAGTCAAAATAAAGTTTCTGAAAAAAAGTGTAATTTTGGTCTCAGTAATGTAAGATATAAATAAATGTAATGTAATGTAAAATAAATAAAATGCACCATGTCTTATCCTTGAAACTGCATATATATATATATATATATTTTTTTTTTTAATTTAATTTAATTTATTTATTTTTGAACTACCAATCGAAAGTTCTTACATGTTTTGGATGTTACTATCCTTGTACAGGTGCCAGCCGGCAGCCATAACACTGAAGCCACTGGCCAGTCAGGCAAATAACATTACATTTTTTTTATGCTCTGGATGATATGATATGATATGATATGATCTTACTTTGACACATACCACCTACCTAAACATCTTTGCAGACCAAGTACACCTCCTTAGAGCATCAGCATTACCTAATGCCAGTGGGCTCTATCAGCAGTCCCCTGCAAATTGGTCAGGAATGGTTTGAGGAAAATGACAAAGAGTTCAAGATGTTTCCAGATTTCAATCCAATTAAGCATCTGTAGGGGTGCTGGACAAAGATGTTCAATCATGCTCGACAAGTAGGACAAACAAGTCACAACTGGTCGAATAATTTTCGATTTGCAATTTCTGGTGGGTTCCACTGGTGGCATCTTATTACAAGTGTATGAATAAGAGTCTTTGGTAAAAATTTTATTGCCAGCTTTGAATTAAATTATAGTGGAAGCTGGGCCTCTCATGTAACATTACCATTGCCACACACATAAATAAACACTCTACCATAAAGTCCATCTGAGCAAATATTGAACACATTATTATAATTAAGATTTTACTACATGGTGCAATCATGATGTACAATACTGTTCACAGTAGCAAACTAAAAAAAAAAAATCCATAAATTGCATTTCTTCATGAAGTGCACTAAACACATTTCACTAATATTTTTTTATTTGTTTGTTTGGTACCTTATTTATTCATTTTGGCAGAGGGAAACAACACACTTTGTGCTATTAGAATCAAAACACTGTTTTACTAAAAGGCATTGCTTGTTTTAAATTGTTGTATATTACAGAAAATCATCCAGTGCAGTCCAGTGCATTCTGAAGTGTTGTTCATTCGTTCTACCCTGTGTCTGAGCCTTCACCTAATTAGCACTGTTATCAATAAGTGACTTGCTATTATGACCCATTGACTCTTTATAACCTTGAGTTGGCACTCATCACCAAAAAACTTGCATTCTCCAAGAACACTAGAACACACGCTGTTTTTTTATATGTGATGAAGCAGTGACCCTCTTCACCCATGATACTTAAGATAATATATCCCTGTAACACTTGTACAATGTCTCCTGACCGTGCAAACCTAACAGATCCCTCTCTTGTTTCAGACATGACCCATGTCTCTTCACTCCCCTGTGCTGGATGATGGACATGAGGGACTGGCCAGCCCCTAGGGGCCCGTTGGGCTTTTGGGGAAGAAAGGAGAACACCCAACTTATAGTCAGCCCAGGTCACCAGGATCTGCATCCTTGACTTGACCTTTGCCTCCGGAGACACATTCATAATCACCTTGTCCGGATTTATGTAAGTGTAACAAATTGCACACCCAATCTGGGAGAAACCACTTTGATGGCTTATTCTCAGACTTAAAACATTGATCATTGGAATTAGAAAACTTAAGATCATATTTCACAGCAACCGTTTGTTGTGTGAGCATTGTTATGCATAGTGAGGATTTTGCGTGTGTGTATGTATGTGTTTGTCTGTCTGTCCATGTTTGTCTGTGTTGTGGTATGCACAATTGTGTTTTTCCTAGCCAATAGGGTGACAAAGTTTACAATATGGTAGGCATACTTACTCTAGACCTCCCTATAGACCACCACCTGCCTTTTGTCCATGTTTTGTCTTTGACTGAGCTGGAGCAGTGTGTCAACTGGGTGCAGCTGTCTAAAGACTTCCAGCATTTTAACCAAGTTCCTCTACAGTACTGGTGTTTTTTTTACACAACCTCTTGCATGCTAGTACTTTCTAGCATCTTTCTAAATCGATTAAAAAATATATACCATCATGCATTTCAAGTATAACATCATTGTACTGCACCATATCCCAGACGTCAGCACAGAGCACAAGGCAGAAACAACATTAGACAGGGCACAAATCCATCGTAGGGCACATCCACTCATACACACTATTACACTAACCATAACACACGTCTTTGTAATGCGGTAGGAAACCAGCGTAACTGGAAAAAACCCATGCAGAAATTACAAACATGCATGTCCTACAAATATTACCAGTGATCATTACCTATACCTTTAGGCCAATTATTTAAATATAGCTCAAATATTAGAATAACTGGTAAACGATCAAGTTATTGTAATCATTTAATTCAAACACTAATACTGCACATGCATTCCTAACAGGAATATTCCGGTATATTTCTCTTTCTTAAAATGGTTTGGGCATTATTGAGCTTAATCTTTCAAGAATTAAAAGTAGCCTCAACTCAATCAAATTTACTCATTGCTTTGCTATGGCCATGAGCGAGAGTTAGTAGAACCCCTTTCCTAACACCTGTGTTATGCTCCAAAGGTGGTGACCCTCCTTGATTGTGACTACAAGTCCAGGTCTGTTGTAGGACTGATTTAGCTCTAGATTACATTACCGGTGGATTACGCTCTGGACAATAGTAAAAATGACATGAGCAGTGCTATGGTTTAGGGATTACTGGCCTGAATCCAGATTTATGCTTATGCCATCCAGGAGCCAGTCAAAGAGGCTGTTTAACTTGTCTAACCTCTGCTCTGAAAGCTTGCACTGTTAAGGCCTCTGCTCACCATGTCTACTGTGGATAAAGGAGTCACAGGATTGTCTTTACATATTGAAAGCCTGGCATGACTCATGGTGGCTAGACATCCTTCTTCTTAAAGTTATCCAAACATACCCGAGTTAGACAGAGAGGCTTATCTGTAGTTCCCCAAGGGATATTGGTTTCTGTCCAGTCAGAAGAGGATGCTGTCTGTTTTGCATTAATCTATCCAGCTTTTGTGGGTCTGTACTTTGATAATAAGCTAAATTAGTTTAATTAAATAATTAATTATGTTAAATATTGCCTTGCTTTTTTCAAGATTACTACTAATTGTGCATGTACTAGACTGTAGTTTGGATATGTATATTCTAAAAAAAAAAAAAAAAAAATGTGTATATATAGCATGATGGTTGTCAAAATGTATGCAATATGTATTAAAATGATGTTGTGTCTTGTATTGCTTAATTTTTAAAAATACTTTTTACGCTGACATCAAGTAAATGCTGAAACCCTCATGTGATTGTGGAACATTTTACAGCATGTATGAGCCCTACTCGGTGGCAGAAAATTTTCCTCTAGCACTAAAGACAAATCTAAAGCCTCTTTTACACCTAAAACCGGTAATGCCCCATGCAACTTTCATGCTATAATATATGTGACATACCACTGATGGAATTTAGGTTTAAAACACTAGCAATTGTTCATTATCGATATATTCTGTATACCCTGCTTGAGTTCTTGAAAAGATTTGCCCATAAATGTTAAAACTATTTATTAAAAACTGATCAGAATAAACCAATTGCAAACCAATTCCTCTTTGTCCTTTTAATTTTTCAGTTTTCTCTTTAATTTAATTTTGTTAAAAAAAAAATCTGCTAGCCTTTTGGCTATATACAGCCAGACTATGTGTAGCCAAGAATCAGTATTAGTTTAAAGTTTAAGTATTATTTCAAATGTGAAATACCATACTAATACCTTTGTCTATCTATCTACACACCTGTATAATAATGTACAGTAATACTTGCTTTAAACACTCTTGCTTTACTTTACTGTACTTTGTGTGCTGTGACACTTGACTTTCCCTCTGCAACCTAACAATATAGTTTTCCAATGGCAAACCACTTTCTGGCAACTCTCTCTCTCTCTCTGTCTCTGTCTCTCTCTCTCTCTCTCTCTCTCTCTCTCTCTCTCTCTTTCTCTCTCTGTCTCTGTCTCTGTCTCTCTCTCTCTCTCTCTCTCTCTCTCTCTCTCTCTATCTCTCTCTCTCTCGCTCTTTCTTTCGGGGACCAATGTTGGAGATTATCATCACCATTTCAGTAATAGATCTTATATGTATTAATCACTGTATGCAAGTAGCTTCTTACTAATAGGATGGAATTTGATGGTGTAAGTTAAGGCAAAATGCTATTTTGAGATGCCATTAGTGTCAGTTACGTTATACTGGTACACACTCGGTGCAGAATTAGCTTTCCTGGGTTTCATTTTCAGCTTGTCTTTTTATATAGTGGGTTTGTGATTTGGCTTGCAGGAAGGGAGATTAAAATACCTCATATGTTATGGTGCCAATTCAGATGTTGGGAGTTTAAAAAATATTTAAAAGTTTTAAGCAGTCTATACGTTAACTAGATTTGATTTTGCTGGCTTCTCCCACAACTTTATAAAAAATTTTCAATAAAATGTTTACAATGTCCTTGAAGGACCCTGACACAAATAGGTACTCACTGAAGCCTGTGCATCTATTAAGGGTGTATAATGCACAAATGCATTCCCTAATATAACATGATGAAACAGTAATGCGCATTGGACAAATGGCTTTTATCGCTGACTTACAAGCTTTATTCGCCATGAATTGGGTAGGTGGCTGTGTTTTTGCACAGAAGAAAACATCCCACTATTTATTGGACAGTGCCCTCTTCATTTGCCCTACATAGACACTCTTTATGATGATCGGTTGACCTCTCAAACGAGTGGAAAAACGTAACCAGCTGTTAAACAGTAAATCAGGAATCAGGATCATGACTGACTTCCCAAACATCAATAAATATGTGCCTTGTAAAGACAATTTATGAACACTATTTATTGTACAAAAATAATATAATAAGATACCTTTAAACATACATTCTATGAACAAGATAACCGATTGCAACTCCACCATACTACCTGTACTAGATGCATCTCACCTAATCAGATACCTAAAAAGGTGATGAGACCAAAACAATTTATTGTAAGTAAATGGAAAACAGTGGTGTTGTAACTCTTGTTTAAACATGTATTACATAATATAGTACTTATTTTAGTTGGTTAAGAATGTGACAGAATGCATTGTTATGCATTGTTATGCATTGTTATGGTAATACTGTGAATTTCCATTAAACCACAGTATTAAAGTTGACTGAAATTTAGTGTTTTGCATTAGCATTAGTGTGATCTTATTTATTAATAAAGAGATTTTGCAACAGCAGGACATCCCATTTTAACCCCGCTTTTCCTGGTCTGGGTTGTAAAGAAGTCTGAAATTACAATGAAGGGCATATTAATCAATATTTGAAAATGCTTTTATATGGGTCATTTAAGTCAAACATACACATTTGACAATTAGAAACATTAGTACTTCCACTAGCAACAGATTATAAACATATGGTTGTTTTAACAAGTTACAAATAATAATAAGCACAAGTAATGTTCTAGAGACTGCACATCGAGCCAGGGCGAAGCCCGTGACATTGCATGGGAGGCCTCTCAGGGCTTATAAGTGCAGCTGGTAAGTACATCAATGGGCCTTTGCTTTTACCAGGGCCAGCAGCTGTCTTTTAGAAGAGTTTGGTAATGTCACTACCACAACGTATCCCAATCTATTTTCCTGTTAATTACTGCTCAGACTGGGTAATAAGATTTGCAAAGAAAAGTACAAAGGGTGGTCATAACACAAAATGCTAGAAAACTGATCTCTTTGTTAAAGCTCTGTTTCATATATGCGTGCCACCTTGCTGAAGTTTTTGTATTATGTGCAGTTCTGTGTGTGTGTGTATACTCTGATCAAAACACATTTGTCATAGGCCCAGGGAATGCTGGCCATCATTAAAGAGACAAATATAGCATGCTGCATTTAAACTTAATATGTAACACAATACACTGTTTCTTGTGGCATGAATTAAAAAAGCCAAATCATTATTGTTGTTGTTTATAAAGATGAAGCTCCATCAAGGACACAGATATATTTCACTTCTGTTTGACAAGAGTGCTAGATCAAATAACAGTAGCCTAATAGCAAGATAGAAATGCAATAGCATGAGCCAGTAGTTTGCACAAGAGCTTTCTGCTTAATTTTCTTAGCACAGCATTCACACACTGTAGATTAATTAGTTATAAAAGACTTCACAATGCCTAGTATTATGTTTGAGTGAACTGAAGACTTGATTTTTAATGTGTTATCTATAAACATGAATGTATATGCATAGACTTTACGATATGATGAGTAGTAATTTGTATATTGTAAAGTTGTAAAAGTGATCAGAGGAAAAGTGATCATATAGAATGTGAATCATGACACGTGCCCAGAGATAGGTATACAGGAGTCTGCGATGATGAGTAGGCCAGGTCACAACTTTTGGTATGCACTGCTGTGGCATGGCTGGCCAGCTCACTGGGTTAGGTTTCATCTTGCTGTCCTCTCTAGTTAGGAGTAATAACGACCCTGGCACTATGTGAAAGTCATCTTATACTTTCAGTCAGCGTGACAACATGCTTTCTGGAGCTTTCCACAATACTCCATATTTGTATCAGAACCAGTCTGGGTTAGTCATCCATTACTCTGGTGGATCTTAGTTTGTTGAGTTCACAGTTAAAACACATATATATATTTCCTTTCGTGTTTTGCATCATTCACATTTCAAACTGTTACACAAGTTCCCCGAATGTAACCTGTCACAAATTTGCCATGAATGATAAACACTTCTTTAGAACCCGCATCCTTTTCACATGTCCTGTCTCAGGTTTAGGACATGTGCTTTAATAAATTAAGGAACGTGTAAGCCATTTATCAAATTAATCCTTGACCTGAATGATAGCAAATCCTACACAGTGGGAAAGATAAGTATTTGCTACTCTACCGATTTTTTCAAGTTTTCCCACCTACAAAGAATGTAGAGGCCTGTAATTTTTAATGTAGGTACACTTCAACTGTGAAAGAATTAGAAAATTAAATTGTATGATTTTTAAATAATTAAATTGCATTTCATTGCATAAAATAAGTATTTAATAGAAAAACAGAACTTAGTATTTGGTACAGAAATATTTGTTTGCAAATACAGAGGTCCTGTAACTCTTGACCAAGTTTTCACTCACTGCAGCAGGGATTCTGGCCCACTCCTCCATACAGACCTTTTCTACATCGTTCAGGTTTCAGGGCTGTCGCTGGGCAACATGGAGTTTCAGCTCCCTTCAAAGATTTTATATTAGGTTCAGGTCTGGAGACTGGCTAGGTCACTCCAGGATCTTAAAATCATTCTTATAGAGCCACTCCTTAGTTGCCCTGGGTGTGTGTTTCGAGTCATTGTCATCCTGGAAGACCCAGCCATGACTCATCTTAAATGCTGTAACTAACGGAACTAAGTTGTTGGCCAAAATCTCGCAATACATGACCCCATCTATCCTCCCTTCAATACGGTACAGTGGTCCTGTCCCCTTTGCAGAAAAGCACCATCAAAGTATGATGTTTCTGTCCCCATGCTTCACAGTTGGAACAGTGTTCTCATCCTTCTTCCTCCTCCAAACACAGAGAGGGGAGTTTATATCATAATACTACATTTTGGTCTCATCTGACTACATGACCTTCTCCCATGCCTCTTCTGAATCATTCAGATGGTCACTGATTAACTTCAAACGTGCCTGGACATTTGCTGGTGTGAGCAGGAGACCTTGCGTGCCCTGAAGAATTTTAATCCATGATGGCATAGTGTGTTACTAACAGTCAGCTTTGAGACTGTGGTCCCAGATCTCTTCAGGTCATTGACCAGGTCCTCTCGTGTAGTTCTGGGCTGATTCCTGACCTTTCTCAGAATTAATCTTACCTCACAAGGCAAGATTTTGCATGGAGCCCAGACCGAGGACGACTGACAGTCATCTTGTGTTTCTTCTATTTTCTAATAATTGTGCCAACAGTTGTTGCCTTCTCACCAAGCTGCTTGCCTATTTTACTATAGCCCATCCCAGTCTTGTTCTGGTCTACAATCACACAGCCCTGTGGTTTTAAGCACAGTGAAATGGTTGGAGTGTGATTGGTTAAATGTGTGGACAGGCTGAGTTAAAACAGGTGCAATTAATACTGGTAATGCGTGCAGAATCGTAAGGCTTCTTAAAGTAAAACTAACAGGTAGAGCCAGAGAGAGCCAGAATTCTTGCTGGTTGGTGATCAAATACTTACTTCATGCAATGTAATGCAAATTAATTATTTAAAAATCATACATGTGATTTTCTGAATTGATTTTTAGTTTCTGTCTCTCAAAGTTCCTACGATAAAATTTACAGACCTCTCCATCCTTTGTAGGTCGAAAAACTACAAAACTACAAGTACTTGACATTAACATTGATTTTTGATACTGACTGATATTGTTTTTTACTTTAATTATTTTCATTTTACTTGATTATTGATATTTAATAGCAGTTCAGTTCACAAGTTCAGTTCGTAATTAACAGATTAACAGATTAACAAAGTCCCCCTTACCCCGATGCAAGACCGAGTCTAAATGAGGTCAAGACAGACACAAGACTTAGACTGCTCATTTATGGCCGCGAGACAGAGAGTGGACTTAAATACTACAGAACTAATTACTGTACCACAAATGTGAATCTGCACTTTCACATTGTAAGATTTTATAAGAGCTTAACCTAATTACAAGACCATAGCTCTGTCTGCTAGATAGCATTTAGCAAATAATAATAAAATGAACAATACTGAGTGACATTGCTGAGTATGCAATTAAATAACAAGTAACAATAGTCACCGTTTTTAAACATGCCAAATAGAAATGAGTCAGTATGCATTTTCTAACTATTCATTCTCCTCCCTAGCATTTAAATTACATCCAGGATTGTTAATATTGAGATCAATATTGTGAAAAATCTAGCCTACGATCAGTCGTATGCTATAGCCCTAGTTTAAACAATGTCAACCTGTGGCAAACTTGACAACAGGTCTTGCAGGTGTAAAGATGTTTGGCACCTCAAATGACAGATGAGTGTATTTAGAGATTAGCTGGTGTATAAAGTGACTGTGTTTGGAAACATGATTTTCAGTCCCTGAGTGGAGTGGCATGGAGTGAAGAGGCATCTTGTAGCAATTTAAAGGGCAATGTAATTCTATGAGATACAAGCCTGAAACTGAATCCTGCTTAGAAGTCAAGGTCTGGGCAGCAGGGCGCTAGAGGAGTGGACTGCGAATTGTGGATGTATGATGGGGGTCTTCAGGCCTCATATGTTCCAAACTGCCATAGTAGTCCACCTTAAAGGGTGTGTGTGAATGTGTGTGTTGTGTGTCTGTATGTGTGTGTATGTGTATATGTGTGCGCACGCGTGTGTGTATGTGTGTGTGTGCGCGCGTGTGTGTGTGTGTGAGAGAGAGAGAGAGAGAGAGAGAGAGAGAGAGAGAGAGAGAGAAAGAGAGAGAGGGATGGAGTGAAGGAGAGAGCGAATGGGGGCATGGCCTTCTTCCCTAGTAAACACTTTGAAGAAGAGCTCTATAAAACAACAGGAACAGTCATTAATACACACCTTCACACTGGCCCACCCAGACTCAGTCCATTTTAAGTGTTAGTGTTTGATGCTAGTTTGAAATATTCTCCCAATCCATTTTGCACGGACTAAGCTATGAACACTTACTCATAAGTAGCCTTAACAATCTAATGTGAACCAGTATTTTATTCAGTCACTGCCAACTCTGTCCAGACATTTCATTTCACCCTATTATTATTCTTCCAAATGCCCTGATCTTTAGCGATAATGTTTCTGTTGACTTAGGCCGTCAGGATCTCAGTCATTTTCAAAATAAATGTGAGATTTCTAATGAGAGTCATATTACACAAGCAGAGAGGCACTAGGACAGGCAAACGTGTGTGTGTGTGTGTGTGTGTGTGACTTATATGGTTGTGTGCTGTGTGTATGTGTATGCTTGCATGTAGTCAGAGCTAGGGGTGCTGTCTGTGTGGTCTGTTTGACTCTCATCAGTCCCAAAGCCGTGAGACCTCCAACACTTTTAGCATCAACTCAGTCAGTGAAGCCCAAATGGGGCAATATATTGCCACACAGTTTTACCAATTATACCTACATTATCTGCTTGCTGAACAGAGATACTGCAGCTGCTGGGGTGTCCATCTCTCAGCTGGAGAAGTGAACATTGGGACTAAACAGTTACCAGTCAGCTTTGTCCATTTACTGTGTCCCATTTGCCCATTACAACAGCCCATTTAATAATATTTAGCTGTGCATTTCTGTGTTATTACGAAACAGCTCCTTGAATAACATTTCAGAGTTTACTGTATTGCAGACATAAGGGAAGAAAGCACAATTATGATTTTCTGTTTCCTAGGGATTTGTGTGGTTGTCCCCAGCTGAAGTGGCCCTTGGTCAGACATCACCACTGCTTTAGCGCCTGGGGTAGGATCACAGCTCCACAACGTTATCTTAGTCTTCTGGTCTTTTGATCTATCTGTGTTGACGCCCATCCTGAGGCAGGAGTTCCAGGAGGTCACACACACAGACACTGTCGTGTGACAACAGGACGTTAAGACACTAGCTTGAGTTTGGAAGCATTATTGTGACGGGAAGGCAGGTGTGAAAACCAAGCAGAAGACAAACCGACTTCTCCCAAATTTAGCAGAGATTTAGGGGGGTTAATAATAGTGTATCTTGTATCCTGCCACCTCCCATGCTTTGTGACTTTTGTCTTGGTGGTCCAGTTTGCTACATTTTTGTCGCATGCAAATGGTCACGGGGGTTTGAGATGCATGGTGGCCCAAATGTAGTGCATCCTCAGTGTTTTGGGGGCACAAGGAATTTTTAAGTGCACTGTCACTACTGCAGAGTGGTTGTCACCAGCCTGTCAGAATTTTACTAAACAGAAAATACATGTTAATTAAAGGAAAGAAAAACAAGATGTCTGCACAGTGATGCTACACAGTGTTTCTTAAATTTGCTTTGACTTTTATTTCATTTGGAGACAGGATGAGACTGTTTTGTCTTCATTTGCTAATAAATATCCAGGCCTGCAACATAGCCCACATAAAGTTGGTGGCAATTTGGAGCTACTAATGAATTTTGAAAACTAAATAATGATATATTATTATTTATATCATTTCAAATAGGTGATGTCAACAAGTGATCAAAAGCAGCGTCCACAAAAGACTTTGATGAGAACATATGGATACAGGATCTTCAGGGGTATTTGCATATTTCTTACTTTACGGTGCATAATATTATTAAATGATTTAAGGAACTGTTAGGAATTTCAGTGCACAAAGGCCAAGGGTGCAAGCCTAACCTGAATGCCAGTGATCCTCGATCCCTTAAACGGCACTGCATTCAACACTAGCTGATAGAACCACATGGGCAAGGAATTACTTTGGAAAACCTTTGTCAAGCACCACAATACAGATTTATGCAGTTAAGCTTTACTGTGCAAAAACATAAGCCTTGTATTAACCATGTCCAGAAGGGTCATAGACTCAGAGGCATCTAGTATGGAGTACCACTGACTGGAAACATGTATTATGGTCAGATAAATCAGTATTCCAGGTATTTTATAGAAAAAATGTAGCCTGTGTGCTCCAGACCAAAGACAAAATGGTGCAAAGAGTACAGACTGTTTTCAGCAACAAGTCCAAAACTGAGGGGTTGTCATGGTATGGGTTTGGGTCAGTGCCCTTGGCAGAGGTCATTTAGACTTCTGTGATATTAGCATTAATGCAGAAAAGTACATTGATATCTTAGAGGAACATATTCTGCCTTTAAGACGTGTGGAAAATGTGTGTAACGTGTGGACAATGTGTGGAAAACTTTGAAACGAAAAATGTGACCATGACAACTCCATACTATAGCACATCACAATGTATTTGCAGGAATAATGGGACAAAATAGCACCTGAAACACTAATTCACATGGTATTCACACCAAAATGTCTTTTAAGTGGGGAAGAATAATGACAACATTACAAAGTGGTAAATGCTTTACAGTTTACTGTTTTTAATGTTTTGCAATCCTGAAATGCAGAAATGGATACTTATTAACAAATGAAATTAAGTTGATCAGACAAAACAGGAAATACCTTCTCTGTCTACAGTGAAACAAAAGTGAGCGTTACCACATTAAAGCTAGGAGGTATCTTGACTTGATGTGAAACAGAAGGTGCTACTCACTAATTATACTCGTTTGCAGTAATTAGTGAGGATGGCACATGCCCTCTTTTTCTGCCTGTCAACAGACAGGATTTAATTACTATACTGAGGTGTTGCTAGCACATAGTCTCCAAAGTCTCATAGCCAAGGTGATTCTTCGTAACACCAAAGGATTTAGCTGTATACTCCTGTTGTTGTTTTATATCGTTATATAGAGTAGATATTGGATTGGGCACTTCGTAGTCTACAATAATTTTCACTGCATTCAATTTTGTTTGATTATCATCCTTAAAGGCCTCAGTCATACACGCTTAACTTTAATTGTATTATTTGGTCATTAATACAGGGTATGGCAAACAAACAATACCGAAATGGCAGTTTTTTAAAGGCGTGATAGAAAATGAAATAGTTAAACAAACCCTTCATTTAGATGGAATCTTCTGCTAAACGAAAAGTCCCAGGAACATAATACTAATTCAGAATTATTTAGCACTGGACAAGAACTGTCAACTTTACTCTGGTCCTGCAGTATTTCTTATATTTAGAAACAAATACTAAGAGATTGAGATCTCTAACAACAACAACAACTTTGTGCTGGACCTGGCTCTTCTAAAACAAATGTCATGTAGCTTTTACTTTTTATGCTCATGCATTTGTCCTTTCTCTTTCCATTCGACTAAGTTACTGCAGAAATATATCAACGCTAATGTGAAGCATGGCTGTGACGAAAGTGTTGGAATGTGTGCTCTATGGACAGTTAAGTGCTTACCTTGGTGTTTATAGCCATGGTGATGCAGTTCTGCTCCTAATGGGAGGTGCCAGGAGCCCTGTAACACTGCTGGATAGAATTACATGAGCATGCACTCAGAACTTGACAATGATCAGTGTTCATGAGTCTATTCATGCATGGATTGTATCCCGATATAGGAAGAAATGTTGCTGTGGAATATTTACAACCATGCAATACTTATTTGTAATCAATAATAAATTATTTGTTTTAATTCACTGAGCATTTGACAATGATGAGTATTCATGAGAAGGATAACTATTGATTTCGGACCACATAGAGAGTGAGGATATCTGTTCTCCCCACCCATTGTCCTTTACAGTCCTTTTCACTATTACTGACACCCTTTTACCCTTTGGTAAATTTAGCTTAATCTCAATCTGAAAGAATGAGAAAATACAGCAAAGTAAATTTGGTAAATTTGGAATCTGGTCATTTCATTTAATGTCATTCAATGCAAATAATAAGATAATTCACCAAAACATTTTTTTAACACATCTTTAACAGGGATGCCAAAAATTGTGAGGGACCTACAGTATATGCCATTAAAACCATCTCCATGTTTTCAAACTCATTGTCCATTTCATCCATTCTGATTACCATGTTGGTCCACGTCTACAGATGTTGCTCTACATACTTTGCTAGCCCCTTTCACTTTGTTCTTCATCGACCAGGAACATCACAAAGGAGTTATTATTTGGGTATTGGATCATTCTCAGTATGGAGCATTTTTAGTGCATGTTGCACTAAAGTCAGTGACTCACTCCACTAAGTAGATTAGATGTAGTGTATGTACAGTGTTTGGAAAAACATTTACATTTAGGCATTTAGCAGATTCCCTTTATCCAAAGTTACTTATGATTGATACAATCTTAGAATCTATGCAATTGTGGATAAATGGCTTTGTTCAAGGACTCAACAGTAGCGGGTTGGCAGAGGTGGGATTTGAACCACAGGCCTATACTACACCACCACATTCCAACAGTGAGACACTGAGTAATGGAATACATATAACAGCATTACATATTTCGATTACAAAATCTGTAACTGTATTTGGTTCATAGGTTGTATTCAGTTACACTATTAAGGTCAATAGACTACTTAAAGCGATTAATTTTTTAAGTTTTTTAAGTATTTGCTTTGAAATTTCGAATGCATCTTTAATTTTCAATAGTTTTCCTGATTAAAGCAAAGCGGAGCAGCATATCTGTACTGTAATTTGCTATGTACAGAGTGGCTTACTTGTCCCCACACAACATGAAATGTTTGAGTTGGCATACAATCAGAGAAGGAATCCATATCTATTCAAGTGTCATTTCACATTGATAAGGAGCAAATGAGACTGCACCATTATTATGCAGTGTAACTTCTGCTTGCAAGGAAAATAACTGCTTTCTGTAGGACTCCACTTCTAACTCCCATAAACACTCAAATCAAGGTCAAATTACCTACCTAGCATGCTACCAATTAGCTGAATTGCTAACTGCCTTTTGCTTAGTTTGTTAGCATTGTCATCATAGTAACTAGCCTGCTAAGTAGGTTTAGCTAACAAACACACCAACAAGTGGAGACCAGCCAATCTTCAACATGCATGATGTGTACTTTATTTTTTGTGTGAATGTACTGTCAATCTTTGTCAAACCATGTCATCACACTGGCATGTAGTACTGAATATCATTTGTTTGTCCTTACAGCTTCAAACCAGAAACTGTAAAAGCAATTAAATAAATTATACTGGGTCTTACGACAAAGCTTTTTTTGTAATACGTGACATTTGGAGGTGTTTTTTATGTGAGTCCATGATATCTGGCCCCTATGCATGTGTTGCAAAGCCAATTTGAGACTTAAGAGATATTTATGTAATATTTTGCAAGGCATTGACAAAAGTGTAGATAGGCGTGTGGTGATGATGATGATGGAACTGATATTTGTAACATGCAGTAATGCAATAATTGTGCTTGACAGTACTGAAGAAACACGGGGTAAGTCAGAATCACCAATTCCATCATTAGTTACCAGTGACGAACAACAATAGTTTAGAATTTCTGTGCTAATAACTTTTGAATCACAAGAGATATTGCAAATCATATTGCTGCAGTCAATTTTTAAGACAATTCTGGTCTTCTTTGATATGCTACACCTTCCCATTAGAAAAACTTGCTGTTGAATCAATATAGTGGCTTTCACTATGGCAGCCATGTTCTAGACATAGTCTGAAAGATAGGTCCTCTTGTCGATTAGTTGCTGGGGTATTCAGATATGCCACTCACCCAGTGACAGCATTTTATTTCCTATCATAATTCTTAGACCTCAGCTGTTAAAGCAAATGGACCTTGATTGATGACATTGATGACGTACGCATACCTGTAAATAGCTCTGTTTGGACAGTGTAATTTCCTATGTTACAGCAATATTAAGAGGAATAAAGGAAAAAAAATAGAATTTTAGAAAGTACTAAGAATATTTTGCTTATGAATTTGCTTATGAATGTTGTTATGAATATTGCTCTTCTTTGAAATATTATTTTGACTTTGTATTGATAATTTTTTCTTTTGACTTTTGATTATTATTTGATTATTTGATTATTGACTGTGCATTGGATTTTGTTACACATGACTCAACGTCATAATTGCATTTTTATATGCAATTGGTACATGAAATTCACATGCAGTTTTTTCTGTGAAAGTTTTTTCAAGTGTGGTGCCTATTTCCTCATCTCTATCATGCAGTATACTCTCATATTTGCTCTAGTGGGGCTTTGAGGGATGAAATTGGAACCTTTGTGTTTATTTATTTATCAAATTATCAAAAAAAGGAGAAAAGAATAGACTGGAAATGTTTAAATGCTTTTAGCAATTCATATTGGAGAACTGGAGACTATGCAACATTATAAGGCGGCTAAGGTTAAGGGGCTTACTGACTAGGTTCTTTGGCAGGAGTGCTGTGTTCTCTATGACACCACCATTTGGCTTTCCTCATGTTATCTCCATTTCACATAAAATACCAAGCAACATATCTCATCACAGCACCTTCCCAGCAGCTCAGTCATTCAAAACACCCACTCTTAAAGACCTTTATTATCATTTTGGTATCTTTTTAAAAATGTAAACATACTCAACTGCATTCAGTTGGATCAGATTTTATTTTCATTGTTTTTATTGGTCTATGCCAGGTGCATATTGGCCATATAAGAGGCATACTAAAATACTGGGCTGAAAACTTCGTCGTACCCCATGTTGCTGCCTTTAAGAATCCACAAGAAATACTTCTGATTCCCACAGTCTTATGAAACAATAAATGATTTTGTACAGAGGGTATAAGAATGTATGACTTGCGCATAACACAGACACTGTGCTATCCCTAGGGTAGGGGGTCCTGACCTCTAGCAAAAGTAAGGTGAGTGTGAGCAGGTCTTAATACTGAATAATGGTGAGCAGGGGTGAGTGTTAGGATAAGTGATTAGCTGTAGACTCACAAAACACAAATAAGTTACAGCAAATCAAAGCTGGCTGGAAATAAAATTGTGTTAGTATTCATTCTTCTTCAGTCGAGTTTATTATCGCAATTTTGAGAACAGTAGTGGCTGATCTGTTTACTGTTTTCGTACTTTTACTCATGCATTTGCAACCTAATCTAAGTGAGGCGCATGAGCTGTGTCCTGGTGAGTGATGTAATTCTGTTGATGTGGTAGTAGGCTATGTGAGATAATCACTGCCCCCTCCTGTCCTTCATACACCAGTAGCTCTAACAGACAGTGTAGGGTACTGGTGGCGAGTTCTGCATATCTGCATAAAAATAATACAATTAGTAACATTGTCAACCCAAAATACTCATGCATCAGAATAAGACTTTTCTATTTAAAAAATACTAAATATGCTTCGGGCATAATTTCAGTGCTTTTCAATACCATTTTGTTTCATACCCACTTAAACCCATTCAGGGTTGCGTGGGTGCCAGGACTCACCTAGCAACATGGGGAAAAGCAACCCTCGACAAAGTACCAGTCAAGGCACAATACAAACACACATTGTTCATAAGGTTGTACAGCTGTGAAGTGTAAGGTTCACTTATTCTGTTGAAATATGGTACTTTATATTTAAGTGCAGTGTATGGTATATTGTTTGCTTGTAAATTCAGAGGGGTTATTTAAGAATTATTTATAAAATCATACCAATATGCAATTCCTTCAACTAGATGCTTTCTAAAAAATCAAAACTGAGAGTATGACCAGTCTGCGCACTAAGATTAAATGAACTCCTGTAAGTCTGCTGATTAAGTGTTTCGGCTTCATTTACACTGCAGATCCATGAAACTGAAATCCTAGCTAAATCAGTACTTAACAAATCAGACTATTCTTGCAGGCGTATTCTGGATAATGTTTGTTAAGCCCCAGTGGGCTATATGGCTCTGAATCTGTCTGTCTGGGCAGACTCCAGCAGGTATCAGATTTAATATCAACCTGTGCCTGAATGATCTGTGCCCCTAAGAAGCATGGTAATGCTGCCTTGCCCCTTCCATGGCAATCAGACTGGGTGTGAATAATTGCCCCACATCTAGATATATTTAGTCAGGGTGGCAGAAGAGGTTGTAAACTGGGACATGCTATGGAATCACATAAAATGGACAACATATCCTTAGTCCTGAGGAAAGGCCAATTAATACAGTCATTCATTCATTTTCTTAACCACTGAATCCTGATGAAGGTTGCGAGTAAGCCAGTGCCTAGCCAGTGGCATTGGGTACAAGGCAGAAGCAACACTAGACAGGGTACCAATCAATCGTAGGGCGCACACACTTGCACACTAGGGGCACTTTTAGCGACACCAATTAGCCTAGCAGGAAACCAGAGCACCAACACAGACATGGGGAGGACATGCACTCTACGTGGGACTGAGCCCACAATCTTCTTGCTGTGGGGCAACAGTGCTACTCACCGAGTCAATGAGCCGCCCCTAAAGTCAAATTGTTATTTTTTTTTAATTTAATGGATATATTCACATATAGAATGTATTACAGAATAATCATATCATGGATACATATGAAGCTACAGTATATTAAGGTAAATACTGCAATTACACACATATATACATATATACTAACCCACTCGCAGTGCTTAGCCAAGTTTAAACATAAGGGTTGTGGAATAATTTGAATGATATAGTGATGCTTGTGAATAATTTAGAAATCCTATTTTACTGCATAAATATGCCCTAAAATATCACCAGATATTTACCCAAATTCTGAAAGTAGTTAAAACTAGATAACATCTCTGAGGACCTTTAGGCTCAGCTTGCTGGAAAAAAAGAGATACTTGAAAGAGTTTGGAATACACAAATACACAGTAAAGACCGTAAAGATTGTGTACAAATGAAGGAAATACGATACCATTGCTATCCCACCCTTGGATGGCCAACAAAGGTCACTCCAAAAGCAAAGCATGTAACAGCTGGACCCAGGGTAACTTAGAAGCAACTAAAGGCCTCTTGCACATTGGAAAGGGTAGACATGAAACGGTTGATTTTTAGTTTAAATGAGAGCTGTGTGTAGAAAAAGGAAAATGCTGCAGTGCAGCATAAGAAGCTCATTCTATCTGTGAAACATGATTGTGGCAATGTCATGGCTTGGTTTTCTGCAACTGGGAAAGGATGGTTTGCCATCGTTAATGGAACAATTTTTTTAATTATACCACCAAATTCCATCTGCCCATGAATTGAATTTCAAGATAGGGCGGTGTTCACTGATACTGGATAACCATTGCAAATTAATACAATTAAAACAATTGAAATGCTGGCAAATGACCTTATATAGGCTCTCATTTTTTACTCAACGTGCCATTTAAAAGGGGTTCTACTGAAGCCATTGTGAGGGTGGAGGTATGGGCTTTATTTACTCCACCTCCACATCTCTACAACAACTTCCATCTCACATTCTTATTTTCCCTTTTTTTCCTCCATTGTCACCACTATCACCACTATCTTGATCAGAAATTAATGGGGCACGTTCTATTTAGGTATTCATGAAATAATTTGCATGGACCATATATTGATGTGTGTGGGAAGTAAGGAGGAGTAACATGAGGCTCGCTCACTTACAAACATTTTAAAGAAGATTGTGATTTATAAAGAGGAAAAAGCATACAGATGCACATAAGGTTTTATTGTTCTCAGTATTTTGTGTGCACGTCATTTCCTGATTTTGTGCATATGCACACTTTCACTCCAGAATCTATGCAAAGCTTTATAAATGAGGCCCCAGACCTTATTCAATAGAGATTACGTGGAAGATCCTGAAGTGAGCAGTTCACCAACACCCTTTCTGTGGTGGGAAATTGGTTAAATCCCCCTCAAGTTGATGTGCAGGACTGATTAACAGTTACTGGAAGTAGCATAACTACAAACAGAACAACACATAAAGGGAAATTCAAATAATGTAAATATGCCAGTTGATTTAATTGCTACGAATGCATATGATATGAAACCTTACCAACCAGCACATAAGCCAAACCAAGCTTCTACATTTCACTGAAACATCTTGTGGCTCCAGACCTTTTGCTCTTTTAATTATTTTGACTTCACATTTACCACATTCCACTGAGGTCCCTATTGCAAAGGCACTCACAATACCAATTATTCAAGATAAAAGTCAAATATTCCAAAATATCATGTTGCACCAACACAATTATTCATTCTTATCATCCATGTCATCAGATGGATATGGTTTTCCATAAGACTTGTGTTCAGGAATTCCATTAGCCTTTTAGTCTCTCCAATTGCTCTAATTAAATACGCTCAAATAAATGTATATAGAGTGCACCAACCCAATATGACAATTCTGGTGTTTTTTTTTCTCTTAGAAAAATAAGAAACGTTTATTGGAAAATATTGCTAATGATAGTAATATTAGTGCATTTTTAGGTGGTTTACTTACTTATAACAATTGCACTGGTGATGATAGATATATTTTATTTGATATTACATAGAATGTGATACTGATCATTCTCATGTTATTAATATTACTTAATTAATTAATTAGGTAAGTTTAAAATAATACTTAATACTAATACATTAAAATATTTGCTTTTAATTATTTATTAATTATTTAGATTTCTATCTCAATTGTAGTTTAAGTTGATTTATATATTATTACTTTTTTGCTAAATTACTTAATTGTTTCTTGTCAGCAATTAATGGTGGACTGGGCTGTTGCTTCCAGATCCCACACGCAAAATCATCTCCATCAACTTGTCATTAACTTTCTCATGAAGCATGGCTGAAGTAGTCTACCACATTGAGCTCTCTGCAAACAAATCTGTGACCCTGCTTAGTCCACCCTAAGTAGCTTGGAAGTTTCCCCCATGGGAGTTTTAGTCCCAAGTCCTTCCCAATCCTACCACAGCTGAGTGGAGAGAACAGTGGTACAACTATGTCCTCTGTGATGATCTCAGGTCAGTTTCACTGTGCCTGTCATGATTTGGTCGTTACGATTAGGGCTGGAGAACTGAACTTAGGTCAGTATTTAGCTTGAGGGAAAGGGGGATCTGAAAGGACATGTACTGACATGCTGTTCCCGCCTGGGTGTTAATCACACAGGACTTTCCCCACTCTGCCCTGCCTCCACAGGGGGTAGCAGTAGAGGACTAAAGGGGTTCAATAAGGTAGTGTTAGATGTGCTTTCCAGATGAGGGTTGGGGTTTCCCCACTGTCTTTATTGTTGTAGTTTGTGTATTTGTTTCTTGATGACATGGTGTAATTCACACTAAATGTGAACTGTCAGTAAAAGCAGCATGTTTAATATTGTCGCTTATCAGGACAGGATTATTGATCACTTTCACTGCTCAGTATTTATAACTCTTGAAGTGAGTAATATGTCATCACTCTGTGATCACCTGCATGTGTAGAGCTCCCTTCTTCACCCTTGCCCTGGGTTGTGTCATACATTGTTTCTCACTGTGACCTTCGTGGACATGTTATCCTGAAACAGGAAAACAGAGCAGGTGGCCTGGACACTGAACAACCATCTGCAAAACTCATACTGGCTATCACATAAAGCAAAACTCTTCAAAATCAATATGGGCAAATGTACTAATACACTCTACAGTATTTTACACATGCAATTTCTTGCAAATACTGCATGCGTTTATATAAATAGCTCTTACTGATTAGAGTGCTAGGATTGTCTGCAATTATAGAGTATTAATTTCTTCTAGCATAGCATAGCATATCACATACTAACTGCAAGTATTCATAAGAATAGATCATATGTGAAAATATATATCATTATGCTAAAATTATGATGGTTTTAATAGACACTTTGTCTAAAATATCATAAACTACTGTGAATATGATTGAGAAAAAAATAGTCAATCTGATTTTTCAAAAAGAAGATAGTTTAGATGATTCTAAACTTTGTGGCCAAAATCTTATAATTATATTGGAAGTATGACATTATTTTTTGACCATATTAGGTTATGTCTGATTACACAATTAAGCAAACCCTGTTTGTCAATATTGTGATATGAATGGGAAAAAGAAAATATTACTGAACATTTTTTGTATTTGCCTAGTGTAGGTCTCCTAAACAGGTGTACTCTTCCAGGGTGGGAGTGCTGAAATTGGCACTCTTTGCCTCTAAATTACACTTATGCTTCCTGTGTCTTGACCCTCAGGTCCCTGACACACAACTGCAATGTATTTTGTGTGACTAACAGCTGTAATTCCCCAATTATCACGCTGTGTTTCCCAACTGCACACAGGTTCTGCTACTAGAAAGATGCAGCCAAAATCTGGACTTGTTGCCTAGATCTCCCAGGATGAGCTGGCCATCCCCACTCATCATTTCTATTTGAAAATCTCTTGATAGATTTCTACAAATGACACAATGCCTGGTTGTCCTTATTAGTCTTCATTTATTCGAGTATGTGCAGATATTTTGCATTTTCAAGTGTTCCCTAGATATACATCCAATAAAAGCTAATAAGACTGTAATACTGTATTAGAACTACTGTCGTTAACAGTTCACAATTCTATATCTAATTCTTTTCCAAAGTCTTTTACAATTTAATATCAACATAGTTTATGCTATTAGTAAAGTTGAACAGATCTCACATGTAATGCTTCCATTAAAAATTTATATATTCTACTGGCAGATTAAAAGTATGTACAGAACCAAGTTATTTTGAAGCTTAAAGCAACCAGGTCCTGCCTTTCAGTCTACAAACTCATGCATGCATAAGTATATTTTTTTCTGTAATACAGGTGCCTTCTTGGCCTTTGCAGTGCGTCACACAAAGGGTGCACTCGCCCAGAGAAACGCTGAGCCTCTGACAAGACATTAACATTGATACAAACACACATATACACATACTCCAGAGTCGAGCACCATACTTTAACCTGCTCATCGGGAAACCCAGCTAACTTATCTTGGTACCTTGTAACCATACACATGGGACCAAAGAGATTTGCAGAGACCACCTTAACCCACAGATATAGGATCCTGACTATATGTAACCTATGAAACGCAATTCCTAGTAACAAGAGTCACTTGGAGGTTCTCAGTCCGGCCCCTTTCCCCTGGTTGGTATCCCCCGCTGGCAATGTGAAGTTCAGTATGTTCTATATGTGTTTTTTCTAGAGTCTCAGCACTCCTCAGCAAAGCTGATGCATTTGTACCACACAGCAGACCAGGTGTACATTCCATGTTACAAAAGCTCACGTTAGCTGTATGCTACTTTAAATATGCTCATAAATATATCAGAGAGACTAACAGATCATTTGAATATGTAAATATGTGAATTTGCCTTCTATAACATGTGACCAAGTCAGCTTGTTGGCTACCAAGTTGGCTGTTGCTTACTTTGGAGCATCTCATATGGAAAAATGCTACCTACAGTAATACTTTAAAGTTGTAAACCATTCCACAAATGTGTAAACTTCAAATCACATTTGTGGAGGTGTACTATGGTTCAAACCATGGAACCTTAGGGAAAGGTGCTAGCTGGAAAAGACTACAAAACCATAGTCAGACAGACTGAGTACAAATTGAGAAATTTGATGTCTATTGTTCCTCAGTGGACCAGCAATTATCATTCCAAGACAAATGTCTGTGCAGCTAAAGGCCTCTTTCACATTGTTTAATGTTAATGTCCATGAGTTCACAGGAGAACACTGTATAAAAATGTTGTGCATGGTAGGGGCGCAAGGAAAAGCCTTTACTCTCCAAAAAAAGAACACTGATCCCAATTGTGTGGCACATAGACAAGCCAGATGGCTATAGGAAAGATTGGATGAGAAGAAAAACTGGTACTGATTAAGAGTTAATGGAAACAATTATGTACAGTTGATAACACTTGAATACATCTGTTTCTGAACACACCAGATGCTAAAATCCAAGTTTCACATATTTTAGCCACTGATAGATATAGAATATTGGATTATGTCCTTAATAAATAAATGAACATGCATGGTATTGTTTGTCTCATCTCATTTGTCTTCAAATGGGTTCTGTGTATCTACTTTAAGGACTTTTTGTGAAATTCTGATGGGTTCGAAGTCAGATTTATGTAGAAATATAGAGAATTCTAAAGTTTTAAGAGGCTCTGTAGTGTTTAATAAGTACTCATAAAAGAGCCTGATAATTTCAATAAATGTTATACCATGAATGTAACTGGTGTATTGCATTGGCCAATATAATTTGGGGTGCCCTAAAAAGTACTTTAGTAATAATGATGTTCTTTTTTTATGCAGAAAGTGTCGGTAACCTGCTAATAACGCAACAAAGTATCTCCAGAAAATGAAACCCCTCACCCTTTCCCTCAACTTTAGACCCTTCATTCTCAAATGTCCCTTGAGTATGGCAAGAACCAAGACATTACACAGCCTTCTCACTAATTAACCAACGACTTTCTCCAGGACATTAATCTGAGTCAGTCTACTTCAAAACAAAAAAGCCAAAGATCCTATTAACTGTCAACGGAAAGTCTGCCCTTGGCCCTGAATGGCTAGACACAGGAAGATAAACTGCAGTGGGACATGTTGAAAACCCCATTTATACTGACAGACTGATACATTTGGCTGTTCCATTTTCAAACAGAACTCTTTTAACACTTGCCAAGAAGGCGTGAAAGAAAAGTTACCTTTGCAGGTACAGCATGTATTATAAATAGGTCCCATGGGCGTGTTTGGGTGTGATGAAGTGCTATTGTTGCACTGATACAGAATTGTATTGCAACTTACACCTAGGTACAGGTGTGTTTTACTAAATTCAGAAATTTGTCAAACAGGTTGTCTTATTGGCTAAACACTAGCAAGGTCTAGCATATAAGTTTATCTTTGCAGTGACACTGCATTTCTTGCAAGTTTCTAAAGAGCCTGATTTTACCTGGTGCTAATCTGGTGCCATTTTGCAGAAAACCATGGTGTATTTACATTACATGCTCTTATTCAATGCATCTTACAGCTGAAACTAAATCTTGATAGTGTTGTAGTCAAGACTGCTAGAGCCAAGTCATAGTCAAGAGCAAGACCAGGACCCGAAATTAAATTAGTTTGGAATTCACTTTACATTCATTGTCATTGTTTGACATGGCATACATTAATAAATAATGCTATATTTCATTCGTCCAAATTAGGTTTAGACTGAGACAAGACTGAGAATGCTAGTACTACAAAACTACAGTACATATTGATAAATTTAAATAACAGCGGAGTCAATCTGTCCTTCAATAACCTTAGATTTCATTTCTAAAGAAGTCAGTTCAGAGTAATGAGATACTGTAAATAGAGTGGTCAGTAATCATTTCAAGACCCTGTAATCCACTGTCTAATGTCTATGCATTCAAATGAGAATTGTATCTTTATTGTCACTACACATAAGTACAATGAAATTTCACATAGCATCTCAACAGTAAAATAATATGTCCTGCCGTACAATGTGTTTGAAAGATTGTTATATTATACATTTAATTTATGTTGTCTGAAACTAATTATAATAATAAATGGTACTGCTTAACCATATATTTAAATAAACACCTAAAAATGGGATGTCCTGATACCTGAGTGTTTGGCTAATTCCTAAGTATATTTCTGTGACTCACTGTTATGGATTTTTGTCTATAGGTAAACATGAAAATGGATATGGCAGGATGGTCATGATCACTATTTATGCAATTGCTGTGCTTAAACCCAAGTGCCTCTGGCTGGATCTTCTCACAAATATTAATACAGATAAATGACCATCTGTGTAATTTCCAAACCTTGTCACAATTACTGTATAGTATAGTATAGTACAAGTATTGTACAAGTACACTGAACCTAACATTAAGAATGTTGTTGCATTGCTTAGACCACAAATCCATTAATAAATATATGCTACATTTTTACTGTGCTCTTAACCCATAATGACATTAGAGTCAGAGCATCATGGTACTGATAACTATGTGGTTATACACATAGTATCACTATCACTGATGGTGCTGTTTCAGCTGTTGTGGATCATACTAGGCTTTTATCGTTTCCAAATTAAAATCTCCAGTTAATCAGAGCTTTAAGTAAAAATCAGATATATCACTCTTTGTGCTAAGGCTCTTTGTAGATGTTCTTATTAAGTAAAAAAAAACTAACTGCACTTTTAAAAAAAATCATTTAAAAGCAGACAGAATGTAGAGTGACAGTATTATGTGTTTTCATTTGAATCTTTCTCACAGAGCTACAGGTCCTAGATTGATTACAGGTCCTAGAAGGGTTTAACTGTAGTAACCATAAACTTCATAAAATATAATTTAAATGTCAATTCAAATGATCATAAATTTAATTATAATTTAAAAGTGTGATATTTCATATGATTAATATAAACCATCTGTTTGATTTGCCCTTTGTAATTTGAGGTATACAGATGGTATATTAATTTAGTGACATTTATCAAACCTCTCTACTTGCTTAAATGTAGATTTTATTTATGAAATTTGATTTATTTAAATTGTGTCATGCATTGCATGTCTAAGTGGAACATTCACTTTTTGAAAATCTTTGTTGTACTTTATGGTTCTGTTAATATATGTACTGTATATAAAGAAAATGTTTCTTAGCAGATCACATTAGCATGGTGCACTCAAAGGGTAAACCCTGTCAACATTTTTAAATGTATTCCAGTTGAATAGGTGAGACACTTCATGGAGAGATTGTAAATAGTGGCTAAGATTGTGAAAGAGTAAAAAAAGCACTTTTAGTGAAATTTTAACTGGTACCCTTTATGCGAGTTGTTATCAACTGTCAAATGAATTACATCTAATGATGTTTAAAGCGAAAGTACGTAAAGTAAGTTGCTGACATGCTTCCTTCCGCTATAATGGTTTTAGGACGCCAGCTGTAACCTTGACATTTTTAAGGACAAAGAAATACTATATTGTATAATGGTAAGGAGTACAAATGTAAAATAAATTGTATATTTGTATAAATACATTTGATTTTGTAGTTTATATCAAGATGCGCTCTTTAATTGTTTTGGGAGTCAGAATTGTGCGATGGCTTCTGATTCAAAAATGTTTTCTTTGTTTGTCATTAATTGAGTATAACTGTACAAGTTGGCCTCAAGCCCTTATATAAGTCCCTCTCTTCCTGATTCATTAGTATTGAGTTTCCCAGTTCAGCTTCCTTAATGGATCCACAGTTTTGGCCAGCACTGTGTGTGATGTTGGAAATAGGACCAGATGGACTTTCTAAAGCACACTTCTGCATATCCCTGCTTAGTAAAACCTCCATGTCCAACTCCTAGTGACAGACTCTGTCATAGAATGTCAACGCTGACAGTGGTTTAATTGCACACATCATCAGACACACATACAAAGAGCAGGGGGCCACTGTGGCCTCCTGCAAATTGAACTAGGATTTGGCCTCTAAAATGTATCAACAAATTCACTCTTCTGGTACAGATGGGAACTTTTGTAGCATATTCAGGGCATATCTTTTACAGTCAGCCTGTAATGTGGGGGCACCTCTGGTCTGGTCACATCCTAACCACAGACCCAGCCTCCACCCTAAGGAGCACTGCAGACTCAAGACTGCCCTTGATGAAACTGGATGAGATCCTGTAGATGCAAAAACATATGAAAACATGAGGAAAACAATAATCTGCAGTACTTGGAAACAATCTATCTGATAATGAATATAGGATCACATGGACTTTCACAGCCATTAAATAAGTGAATGGACTTGGGGTAACTTGTAGAAGATGTTTGTGAGTGTGGACATGTCTGTGCTTACTTGGGGTCTTAATAAAATTATTATGTCGTTAGTCCATTAGCTCCGTTGCTCCGTTAGTAGCAATCACTAGAGGGCCCTTCACATCTAAACCTTCAGAACAGCCGGATTTGAGTGTTCTTTGAGATGATAATGTGCCACTGTTAGTTTTGTTCCCCGCCCAATATTGTGGAAAGAAGTTAATGTGCCAGATTTAGGTAACTGGCTAATATTCATCTGCAGCTTCTAGCATTAAATCCCATAGCATTATCTCTTTTCCATAAATTTTACTGTTGACATAATACAGTCAGACAGGTACTGTTCTTCCGGCATTTGCCAAACCCAGACTTTTTCTGTTGAATAAAGAAGCATGATTCGTCAAATGTTTCCACTGCAGTGACAACATGCTTTACACTGCTCCATCCAACCCTTGGAATTGTGCTTGCTGATGTAAGGCTTCATGCAGCTGCTTGGTCATGGAAACCAGGCCATGAAGCTCCCACCATACTCTTGTTTTTGTGCTGATGTTAATGCCAGAGGTTGTTTGGAGCTTTGCAGTTATTAAGTCAGACTCTGTAACATTACGTTGTCTGCTACTTTGTGGCTAAGTTGCTGTGTTTTCTAAACACTTCCACTATTTCCAAGACTTGCATTAGATCATTTGGTGTCTCTCATGTGTGCGAGTTTAAGAGAGTGACAATGTGTGTGTATGTGAGTATGTGTGTATGTGTGTGTGTGTATGTGTGTGTGTGTGTGTGTGTGTGTGTGTGTGTTGGGGGGGTCTGCAATGGATTTTTTCCCTTTACATAGTTGGTTCCTTGAACGCTGTGGTACTGGTTAGGCTTTAGACCTACTGCAACCCTGGACTGGATGTAGCGGGTGAATGATTTAATCTTGTCATACATACAACTATACTGCTCACATAAATTCGATATTTCAAAATAAAATATCCCCTAATTATTGTGAGCAGTGTATTTACCTCTAAATGGCTTCTCAAAATGTCACCAATGGTTCTAAGAAGATCAAAAGGCAATAGGATCACACAGATCACAAATGCCTTGCACACAGATCACCACTGCCTGTGTCTTTGTCAAAGAAGTTAATTAAAGGTGACCCACACTCAAAGGGACCAAGTGTATGAGCGCGTAAAAGGTGGCAGGTCACTTCCTCCTGAGGTAAATGGGTGACAAATGTCAAGCTCTTTCGTTCCTGTCACATGGTCAGTCACTTGTTTTTCCTTTTCCCGTTGCTGCATGTGCCAGCTCTCCAAGGCTAACTGCTGCTCATGCTGGTGTCATTAAAATCCTCCACCTGATTCTGACATTAGAAGGAGTTTCCCACACCTCCTCCTGACCATATCTGTAAATAACCCCAATCAGCCATGTGTAGGCCCTGGGAAGGAGGCATGGAACTATTAAGTGGTCAGTAAGTAATGATATTGTACTTGGTTGCTTCATAAGAAATACAGAATGTAAAGCCTTATTCAAAAGGGGAATCTTCTATCCATTCAAACTAATTAAACAAATTGTACTGTGTGTAAATATTTGGATACATTTTTAGATGATCTTCTGTAATTGGAAATTATTTGATTTGTTACTGATTTTCAAAATTTTCAGTAATATGTCACAAGTTCGTTCATTTGAAAGGTAGTGCAGTAGCTTTAGTACTGAAAACAAATACTACAAATATGTTATTTCAAGGTAACGTCCAACGTAGTAGAGTAGTGTTTATAAATTCTACTTTGTTTCCTTAATGTACACGCACAAAGCCTACACTTTTAATTCATTAGGCAATTGGATTATAGACTACAGCTCCTAAGTAACTTTACTTGTTATATTCATTTGGGAGACATGGTGGCACATAACATGACTTTATCCATGCTATTTGTGATGTAACCAAAATACAAAGGTGATTCATTCATACACCACTATTGTGTTACGTTTTATATATAGTACTTTGGACTGTCATTGTTACATTTGGTGTGCAGTTGTAGAAATATGAGAGATTTATAAGCTAATTACCCAATTACTGGGAAAAATCTTGGTGTCTTTGTCAGTTAGAATTAGCTATGAGCTTTAAGTATGATGTTTACATAATAGATTAATTTACGTTGGCTATTAAAGTATAAAAGTGTGTGTAACTAAATGTAAAAAGTAATGTAAATGTAAAAAGTATTATTTCTTTAAAAAGCCTTTTTAAAGAATCAGAGATATACTGATGGTACATAATGGTTTGTACTACAAATCATCTGCAAAAATCATAAAAATGACATTACCATTTTTATTTAATCAGAGCAAATAAAACAGAATAAAGAAGACTTTAGGAACCAAAACATACAGACATTAAACACTCCACTACACTACTTAATTTAAAAATACTAAAAGCCTATTATCATATATTATAGAGTTTTCTACAGTAATATACCTCATATGCATCACATAAATAGAATTCATTTGTCCAGGGATATTAAAAACATAGTGTAAATTGTGTAAACGTGTAAAGAAGGCATTCTGCTGAACATTAAAAAGTAGTAGAAAGAAGTTACAATGTTTTGATATTTACGTAATAAATACCATTGGTTTCTGGTGACACAACTACAACTACAACTACAACTAAGTGTAAAAATTGATGAATAATGTTTACATAATTTCACTTGACAACTTTAAAATTTGGTAAGTAAAAATGCATATACCTAAAAATACGTACTTCATTACTTACCACCTTTGTACTGAGCATTAAATAATATCTTCAGGAACAACTAAATATTTTGCAATTACATTATATGACCTTAAAGATCTTGCTTTGAGTATGTAATTAACATGCTGTGGTAAAACAAATCTAATAACTGCAGCCATTTGGCATCTATAATATAATTGGGTGCTTAATACAAACACAATTTTTCTGTGTACAGTTCAGATTTTGGTCTCAGTAGAGTGAAGATTTATGGATGGTTTAGCAGAAACAGGCCAAGTCCAGCTGCTGTTATAGTCACGGGAAGTAGTGCACTCCTCTTCCTTAAACAATGGAGCAGTTAGTGCCAAGGAAAAAGAGAGAGAAAAAGGGGTGCTGGGATCATGGGGCTGGAGCAACAGGAGCGTCCCAGGTTCTGCAGCATCTGTGGAGTAGATCAGGCTTGCTCAGGACGGGAGAGCTCTGCCTTTTACCACTTAGTCAGGTGCAAGTTGTGTGTGTACTGCTGCAATACAGTAGTTACACTTTCCTTCAGTCTTCAGTCTTTTGGTTAAGCTATATGGTACATTGACACTCAGTATAAGCACTAAAGATAAACCTCAGTTTCTGTTTACTCCAACTGATTTATGGTCATCTTTTATCTTTTTTAATTATGTCAAATGATTACAGTTTTGTTGTATCCTCAGGACCAATTACCAAAATGTGCAGAGGTGAATTTGATAAACTGGTAAATTTTGGTATTGGAATAGGAACTGGAATTTGATAAATCCATGTTGTGGATACATCTGAATCTAACTTAGATTCCTTGGACTGGCGGCAGAACTCATTCATTTACATTCAGTTCACAAAACACAGAAGTTAGTAATTACAAGGAACTTGGATTTCTTAGGCATTTAACAGCAGCTAGCACCCTTAAGTTGACTGTGTTCCAGACAGCTATCAAGAAAAGTTTATGGAGTTTACCTAGGTAACAGAAAAATGTAGCTAAAACAGTACCAGCTTGACAATAATATATCTCCATACTTGATTTTTGCTGGAAAAACTTTACTGCTCACAACAATTAGGGGATACTTTCAAATGAAATCTCCCATTATTAAATATCCCATAATCTGTGTGAACATTGTCGAAAAAGCCTTGCTTGATCTTCTTTTTACACCAATATAAATAGGCATTATGGTGCATGGCTACTATAAATCAGTGCTTAGTTTCATTGTTTTACAGTTTCCATGCTTTTAAGATAGTCTGAATGTATATTTAAATAATAGCAATCACACAACAGATGTATTGCTGATTACTGTTTTTGACTTTGCAAACTGGAATTGATGTGTGTTGTTTACCATAAGTGGTTTTTCAGATCTTTTTTAAAAAATGTAAAAAATGTAATACCAGCAAAGTTTTTGCTTGCACTGTGTTTACATATAGTGGGTGAAGATGAGGGTGGTGGAAAGACACAAAGGCTATTTTGCCAATGACACAATATTATAGCATCTAGTACTCCAGTTCCTTCTACTTCACAAAACATACCAATAAGTGGACTGTCTATACTAAACAGCCCTAAGTTGTGACTGAGTATGTAAAACCCTGTGATGGACTGGTGCTCCCTAAAGTTAGTGGTAAAGTCCGGGGGCTTATTAGGGCCGAAGGACTGGTATGGGCGGGAAACCCCCGAGGTATT
>JAUZSU010014257.1:0-22650 GCA_034780255.1 Parotocinclus maculicauda
TAGTTGGGGGGCCGAGTATGATAAAGCTTTTCCCTCTGCAGTGACTTTTTTAATTCTAGGTACTGAAAGAAGTCCTGCACCCTGTGAACGAAGTGGTTGATTCTGCATGCTAATCCATTTATAGTCATTGTACATGCATGTGGATTGCATATTAATTTCCCACAATTCAGGTATTGCATGTATAGAAAATTTAAAAAAGTAATGACAAACTAATGTACATATTTATATTTTTAAAAAGTTAAATTGTAAAAGTGTACAGGAATCAACTTCCCTTATACCATTCCAGCAACCTCCCTAATTTATACCACACCTTAAATATCACTTCACTACAAGTGGTTTGGAGGGTACCACCTAACAGCAAGAAGGTCCTGGGCTCAACCCCAGAATGGTGTGACCTGGGTCCTCCAATGTGTCTTTGTGACCTTCCAAATACATGCCTGTTAGGTAAACAATGCTTATTTGGCCATCAAAACTTTAATCTACACAGAAATATGTTTTATTCTCACTGTTATTGTTTGAAAGTCTTTTCGTTGATATATCAGGCTGTGTTCCTTTAAAAGCCTGGGACCTCTTAAGTTGAGTGAGTGCTATAATAAGAAGTGCACCGGTCTTGTTAATAACTGTAATTTTCCGGCAATTGAATATGCAATGACTTCATTTTCACAGGGTTACTCTTAGACACGGAATGAATCGCTACAGACAAGACTTTGTCTCCATCACTAGAACTCGTGTCATTCTAGACGGGTAGCAATGAATGCCGCTTGGGAGGGGAGGAATAGAAAAGCCTGTTTAGTTCGAGGCGTTATGAACATCAGACCAAGCAACAGCCAATGAGAGTGGCAGAACTGGATGGTTTCCATCTTCTCCGGACCAATCACAGCCATTTCGAACACACCGTATAAAAAACATCGAATGGCATAGATAAGCGAGCTCAATAAAGCTTGCTGTTGTGTTATTTTGCGTTCTCTTTCTCTTTAAGCTCAACCCAGCCCTGCTTCAGCAACCTGCATTTACAGCTGCAAATGAAAAGGTAAGCAGATAACGCGGTCATGTGAATGTGAATCATAAACCTCATGTGTGCTGTTCTTGCTTTGAATACTGATACACCGGTACTTGCAGAGGCCAAACCATGACAGCCAGTCAACGAATAATCGAAGATACTGCAGAAATAACGTCCCGTGATGATGTTTTTGATAAATCGTACAAAGAAACGGAAACATCAATGCCTCGCATGCAGCTAGTCTGGCGAAATGTGATCCTGATGGCTGCACTGCACATCGGAGCTTTTTATGGGCTGACATTAGTCCCATTCACCTCTGCATTCACACTAATATGGGGTGAGTTTGCTGTTATGGCTTTATTTAATGCACCACTTGTAATGCACTTTTATTGTGCTTGGTTATGTCATGCTGATTCAGTGCAAATGCTAGTTTGTTCAGGATGTGAGGTGGCATTCAAGCTCTGCCAGGCAGAAACAAACACCGCCTACTGCCAAAGCAGATGTACTCAAATCTAGCACCAAAGCATGATCAGGCTCTAAGGAATTTTTCTTAATTTGCATATTTTTTAGTGATACGTATTGCTTTATTCTGTTTGGAAGCCTTTGTGAGCACCATGACAGGAACACGTGCTAATTTTGAGACTGAGTTGCATCTCAGCTCATAATTAAGTAAAGTTAAACAGCTTACCCGAAGATCTGCTCAATCTTCTTGGTACATAAAACATCCTTATTGCCATTTTTCATGTAAATCAGCATCACTGTGCACCATGAATACTGATGCAAAATAAAATGGTGCTCATGGCTATTATTGATTTGATTTAATGATATACATTTCCATGCTCTTTTTATAGATTTATACTCAGAAACCTGGCTTTATTTAAGAGTAAAACTAAATGCCAGACTCCTATAATCCTGGTTTATGTTTAGAACTCCATTGCTGAAGACAGCTTGTCCTATTGGGTAATTTTTGGCATTGGGCTTCCATATTGACACATTGTTCCATTTTTTTTGCCAAGAGTGTGTAAACTAAATTATACAGCCCTTACTTAAAACCCAAAGACTTTAAAGATCATTTTGGATCTGTGGAACATACATATTGTTAAAGTGGTGTTAGCATGATTTAGCCACGGTAGCACGTGTTATGGTTACTATGTGTAACTGTGTATATTTGCTTTGCCTGTGTTGCTTTGTGTGGGTGTACAATCCCTGTAGTCAGTTTTGCCTATTTGCCAGTATTTTCCCCAAACAAACAATACACAATCAGTGTTTCAATAGGCTGTTCATTGTAGGCTAGACAAGCCGCATGACAGTATGTCTTTCTCTGCCGGGACTTTAGAGCCCAAGCAGAGTTGTCTGACAGTACAACACAGTGAGAGATTTTGCACCCACACAAAACATCTCTGAGAAGGAAAGGCACAGCTCTCAGTCATATATATATATATATATATATATATATATATATATATGCTGTTTAACATTCGTTTGTGTTTTTCCCTTTCTCATTACAGCGTTTATATGTTTCCTGATCAGTGGCTTGGGTGTGACAGCAGGGGCTCATCGACTCTGGAGTCACAGGTCATACAAAGCTAGGCTGCCATTAAGAATCTTTCTCGCGTTTGGGAACTCTATGGCTTTCCAGGTAAATGAAATATGAGATAAAATAAATAAAATAATCTTGATCAATCTACAGATTGATAAACACTTGAGAATTATACCGCAGTGGTTTACTATGTCACCTAATTAGTTATTAAACCTCTTGTATTTCTCAGAATGATGTCTTTGAGTGGGCTAGAGACCACCGAGTTCACCACAAGTATTCAGAAACCAATGCAGACCCACACAATGCCACTAGAGGCTTCTTCTTTGCTCATATTGGTTGGCTGTTGGTTCGTAAGCACCCAGAGGTCATTGAGAAGGGAAAAAAGCTTGATCTTAGTGACTTAAAAGAAGATTGTGTTGTCATGTTTCAGAGAAGGTATGGATTTTTAAAAACAACATTATTAGTTAGAATCAAAACCATTATCTATACCTGCCTAATCAAATTCCAATTCACTTCAAATGTGGGACTAGGTAGCCTAGTGGTTAAGGTATTGGACTATGGAACAGAAGGTCCAGGTCCTCTTCCAAGGTTTCTTAAGCAAGACAATTAACCCACAATTGCTTAAGACTTATACTGATACTAAGTATCAGTTGTAAGTTGCTCTGGATAAGGCAATCTCCTAAAATGACTAAATGTAAAATTGCTAAATGTAAATTCAAATGAATTAAATAGCTAAGCCAGGAACAGAACCCAGGATTCTGAAGCTGTTAGAGCATGGAATGCAGTACTGTCATTGTTTATATATCAAATTGCTGACCTAAAAATTACATGATTTGGGTTATGTGCAGTCTTCTAATGTTCTTTGCACTGTAGTGCATTTCAGAAACTCACAAGTAATCAGGATTTACACCACGACTAAATGCACTAAGAATACTAGCCTTGATTTACTTCTGCATGCAGATCTATACCAGCTTCTCACCTCTCCCAAAAGCTTCTCACATTTGATGTCACACATCATGCCACAGAGAATGAGTAATCACCTGACCCATTCTCTTGGCTGTGCTCCCACAATAGTCCTGCAACTCTTTGAAAAGAGATGAGCTCATCTAAACTCAGCTGACTGAATGATACATGTCAGTAAGCTTCCAGAGAGTGAAATGGTTCAAGCTTGTCAGCATTTAAATAAATGTAGACTTTGTCACAATGTAGATTTGTAGAAGCAGACATTTTAATACATGGGCAACTTTTTGGTAACTTCACAGTTCAAGCTGTTCATTTTGCTATCTTGTTTTGCCAGATGTCACAGTATTTATTGCTTTACATATATGTTTTATAAGCTTACCATGAACGTGTAAATGTTAATGGAATGTTTCTCACTCTTTTAGGCATTATAAGATGTCTGTATTGGTGATGTGCTTCCTCATCCCCACATTGGTTCCATGGTGGCTGTGGGGGGAGAGCTTGTTAATAGGTTACTTCGTCCCAGGCCTTCTGAGATATGCCCTGGTCCTTAATGCCACCTGGTTGGTGAACAGTGCTGCCCACATGTGGGGCATGAGACCCTATGACCGCCAAATTGGCCCCAGAGAGAACATGTTTGTTGCCTTCAGTGCTGTTGGTAGGAGTTCCCTGTTTTTCTACTGCACTCTGCCTTTCCTGATTTTTATTTATTTTTACTTTTTAGAGTGGTATCTATAAATGTTAAAAAAACAAAGACAATGCACTGTTTGTTGAAATAGATGCATGTGATTTGTTTAAATGTCTCTGTTTAACATTTTATATCTAATTACATAGACCTAAATATATAAAGTATACAGCTGCATCAACAATGTTTGCATTTTCACACAATACTGTGGTTGGTAACAATCATTATTTCGTTTCAGGGGAAGGTTTCCACAACTACCATCACACATTTCCATATGATTATGCTACCAGTGAGTATGGAAGTCATCTGAATTTAACCAAGGCATTTATTGATGTCATGTGCTATATTGGCCAAGCCCAGGACTGCAAGAGAGTGTCTCGTGAGGCAGTCATGTCTCGGATTCAACGCACAGGTGATGGCAGTCACAAAAGTGGCTAAGCTTACATTTCAGGGTAAAATATTTCAATTAGTTTAAAACTGGTAAACCTATTTGGAGCGTACAGTGAAGGTCCTAGTATTGGGTCCAACCATGCAGTGAATTAAAAATTCCTGTTGTACCTATGAGTACTAAGGACCACTGTTAAACATTGGTCAATATATTTTTATCACATTTTGTGTTCTTTTGGGCTGGATAATTTGATGTGGAAACAAAATTGGCTCTCATTCTGCCTCTTGAGTCAGGCACTAAAACAGCATTGCTTAAACACACATGCACTGATCTGATAACCTTTTAGATAGCATTGTTTGTTTAAACAGGAAAATCCACATTTGAAGTAAGAGAACCATTGCAATACATGATGCAAGCTGTGGAGTTACAGCCTATGTAACATCACCCTAATGTGCTATTAATCTCCCGGCACATTTGCTTTATGTGATTGAGCTTTAATTCTCAAATATGTGATTGATATTTTTCTTAGAGTTCATAATTTCAGCTTTATGATAAGCAGGACAGCTGTTCTTGCCTTCACATTTCAGTAGGGTATGCAGTGTAATATTGAACTAATAATAGATGTGTACGAAACACTGGGAAAATTCTTTTGGTAGTATTTAAAAATATATATTTTCTACAAAGCTCTATTTCCTGGCAAGGAATGACATAAAATGGATATTGGCATCAGTACATTTAGTGCAAGATTACCACTGAGCTTTGGTCTGTCAACTCCTTAATGTCTTATCTGCTGTCCCCTGTGTGCTCACATCTGCAGTCAAATGTCTGCCAATGCCAACTGCAAAAATGTCACTCTGTGGTCAATGAGGTTTGGGTTGTCCTTTTTTTTTTTTTTTTTGTCGACCAGTTCAGCAATGATTGGTCAGGTGTAGCCTTGCAGCAGGCACAGAAATTTCCATGAAGGCTATGATGTAAAACACAAACAGGATACCCAGGAACATTTGAAGCAAAATGACTCAAGTGCAAAGAGGTTATCCACTTTTGAAACCATGGAAGTAATTTTTTATATCGCCCTCTAGCTTCAAAGCTTACATAAATACAACTTAATGAAGCAAACTAGGGTTAACTCTTTTTCTCAAGAAGTGCATTGACTCACATGGTTACATAGAGCTTTTGTGTTAAAGTGTTAATGAAAACAGTAAAAAAAAAAAAGGGCGGTTATTAGCCAGTGTTGTGAACGCTTGCCTTCAACACAAACAGTACATTTGATGCCTTCAAATTCTGCCACAGTAAGGTGCTTTAAAGATCGTTTTATCTCAGGATTGTGCAAATGCCTAAAAATGACTACCTTGGCAGCTGTATCCTGAATAAAGCATCTGTTACAACAATAACATAGATACTGAACACTTTTGACTCCGTTCTGCATTGCCATATCCCATCCACATCCCACTGGCAACTCACTTTGTGTCCAGTGCTTCTGGCATAGGCTCCAGACCCATTGTGGCTCTCACACTGGTAAAGCAGTTACTAAATGTAATTTAAGTAATGAATACCAGATACTTTCCAGTTACATTACATCAACCAACCTGACCGGATGAGGGCTGTGAGGGTTTATCTAATACATGAGATGACAACCACCACCTCTTCAAATTGCACATCATTCAACATTATTAGGCTGATCAGCTTACTTGGAAGAGGGTTCTTACTGCCCCCTTTCATACTTCGTAATGCCCTTCTAAACTTCCAGGCACAAAGGCCAATGCCATAGCTCATGTTCTGTGTGAGCTCCCAATAAAAGTGGTGACTTTCTGCTTTATTTTGACACCAATTTTTTTTAGAGGGTTTGTCTATCTAGATTTATTTGCTTTATCTCCATACCTGAGTGTTTGCAGGAGTGCATTGTAGTCATCTCGGCTGTAAGCGTATGCAGTTTTTAGATATGACTATGTAGCATGCACCCTGTATTATTCTTTCATTGGTTCTCAATAGTTTGGTATACATATGTTTTGCCAAGAATACTTTTTTGAAAATGAAAACTGTTTTGTGTTAGATAAACATAAGATCAACTTACTCAATAAGCCAAACAAAAATTTTATTTTCCCTCAGCTTTACTTTATCTGCCAATAATCACAGAATTTTCTTGAATGTTTAAGTTTCTAGTTAAGTTATGGTGATGCTTCTGATATATTTCATAATTAAAATGAAATCCATATTGCTTTCTTTTTTTTCAACTTTGCAGAGTTGTCAGTACAGTACACATTTTGTAATAATGTAATGCAATTTAATGTTACCCCAAAATGATTGTGAAACAAAATGTTTGTTGAAATACAGATGTTATACCCTGCTCTTACTCTTCGTTTTTATTGATTTTGTTGGATTAACAAAAAGAGCAAGAGAAACAATTTTGTTTAAATCTTATATGAATATATATATATATACCTAATGCCGAACAGTTAATCTTGTTAAATCATATACTAACTGTTCAAGACCTTTCTTACTTCTGTTGTCTGCACTGAAGAGCACACATTAATTCACTTTATTAAGCAGATAAGTTACATAACGTAATTTTTCATGCTAACACACTCAATAAAAGAAGGGACATCATGAGTTTATTCAGTACCCTGAGAGTAAGTGCAACCAGTAAAATAACTAGCCGTTAGACACACTGATTTAAAAAGAAAACCTCACCAGCCTTACTACTCTGAAAAGTAATGTCAGCTGATGTTTGTTAACCATCTTAGCTAGCATTAATTAGCAAGCTAATGATGAGTTTTGTAGTCTAGCAGTCGGGTTGCTTGCAAACGTAAACTTAAAATGGGAGGACAATTCAATCTAGAAATCTCATGAAAATGTCGCCATTGTTCAGTTAGTTTTTACGCATGAAACAGAGATGAAGTAGAGCAGACTTGTAATGAAATACACGTTAATGTGAAATCCCAAGTAACTTAATTTTGAATAATGAGCCAGCATCCATTTCAATTTAGGATGCTCGTATAGTAATATAAAATCAACATGTTTGGTCATCAATTTCTGCGGGGGAAAAAAAATCTATTACATCCGCTACACTAAATTCTTGATCATACGTTTGTATGTACGCTGCTCACAAAAAATATACGTCAACCTTCTAATACATGAACAGATTACAGCTGTGTGTAGATGGCTCATAATTTTTACTGAGGGGTTGGGTTTCTGTTTAGTAAATAGTTCATCTGGTTTGTTACGGTTTTCATTCCTGTACCTGGCAGTGTGTCCATACCAGCTGTTCCGTTGTGACCACCTTTTCACGTGTGCTAGTGCCTGATTACATATTTCTGTTCATTAGTTATAATGGGCTGCTAGGGTGGGATAATCTGTACTCTATCTTTTTGTAATGGCCTCTCTTTATTATGGTGCTCTATTTATTTAAATAACATTGTTATTTTTGTACATTCAGGCTTATCTGTGATATGTTAATTTTTGTAAAATTTCAATAAATAGAAGTGTTAAAAAAAAATCACAATTTTGGGACAGTATATAAAATGCATATAATATCTTCATTGTTTCTCTTGGTTCGCATCCTTGTACTGATATAAATGGTTTTATCATATACATTTGGAGCTTGGGCCACCGGTGTGATAGTCCACTGTGTGGTGTTGACCACTTGTTCTATCTTCCAGACTCTCCTATACACAATATATGCACTGATTCTAAATTTAATACTTAAATGTATTAAACTTAAATACCCACTGTCTCAATAATGTCATAATAAACTGTAGCATTGATTTAATGTTTTTAACTGAACTTGGCAGCAACCATCTGCGTACTTGGCATTACGTGAAGCTACTTCTCCTGGGTTTCAGTATATTGAGAAGCCACACACCACTGGCCCTTGCCCTGAAAATATCTGGATCAAAGCTCTGTTGATTTGATTGGTTTCTTGCCCACCTATATCGTCTACTGTTTCTGAACTGCTCACAGAAATTAGGGGAACTAATATGAAGTGGTTAAAAAAGAAGAATTTGCTTTATTTTCATTAAACTAAATCTTTAGAAAAGCAAATGAAATGTCAAAGAAAGATGTTTGATTATGGAAATGAGATGCAAACTCAATGTGAGTTTGAGTAGCAAATGACATATTCATGGGGGTGAACAGAAACATGTCAAACTAGAAGAGAGTACCACACAGTGACTGTTTAGTAGGGTTTATGGTCACCCAAGACTGCCAAAACACACAGCAATGGGGCATGAACAGGATCAGATTGTCCAGCAGTTCTTGTGGGATCCTCTTCGTATTCATTTTGAAATATTTCCTAATTTTTGTGAGCAGTATATTTCAGAATTGTCTGGTTTGCTTGCTCCAGTAGTAACTTTCGATTACTCACATTGATTCAAGTACATATTGTACATAATTTGTTGCAGTATTATGATTTTACTCAAAATACTCAAAGTTCGCTACTCACACTAAAGGGCACATCCTCGACCTTGTCTGCACATCGGATAACAATTCCAACTCTAATTTGCATAGCGCCAACATTCTTATCTCTGATCACACAGCTATTCTGTTTAAGCTATCACTTTCTCTTTATATCTGGAAACATCACACACATTCAAATTATCCCCTTTAGGAATTACAGAAATGTTAACTCTACTGCTATTATGAGCACACTTGACCAGTTTCTTATTTTGTACTGTGGCACTGGCTTCTCATTCTGATTAAGTTGTTTTAGCAACTCTACATTTACATTTACAGTATTTAGCAGACGCCCTTATACAGAGCAACTTACGAAAGTGCTTTAATTCTAACTCTCCATGCACAGGCTGTAACCTTTCACAATTCTGCACCATGCTATGCTCCAGAGCTTAGACAGATGAAGGACGACGGCTGGAGTGAATTAGTAGGAAGACTGGTCTGACAGTGCACAAGGTGGCATATAAAAATCATATTTTTAGTTATAAAGATGCTTTAAAAAAAAGCCAAAATCTGAATTTCATACCACCATCAGTAATTGTCAGGGTAATTCAAGAGCCCTCTGCTGCTGTCAATAAACTGCTGCAGCCCACTAGCAGCCTCCCTTTTATATCATCTTAAAATCTTTGCAATAATTTCTGGAATTATTCATTGAAAAGGTTACCAATATTTATTTAAAGCCCAAGTTGAGTTCTGTCCTCCTGTTGACAATCACTTATCAAACCTCCCAGTTGATTAAGGTTCTGTGGATAGTTCTTGCTATTATTACTCCAGTTATAATTAAGCCAAGTCTTAACCCTGATTTCAATAACTATCAGCCCTTATCCAACCTTTGACTTCTTAGTAATTTGCTAGAGCATGCTGTCTTTGTCCAAGAACATCTGACCACCAACAATTTGAGCAATTTCAGTCTGGGTTTAGATAGCGCTGAAACTAAAAATGGCAGCAGATTCAAATGTGGTAAATGTACTTGTACTTCTGGATCGTCTTTCTGGTTTAGGCCATATCTCACACAGAGGCAGCAGTTTGGTTGTAGTTTTGGGTCAAATATTTCTACCCTCTCTTATGGTGTCCCTCAGGGCTCATTTCTCAGCCACCTTGTGATCATTATCTACATGCGTCCACTTGGAAATATTATCTGACAACATGTTCTCTATTTCTTTTGCTATGTGGATGATGCTAAAATTTACATTTGTGCGAAGCCGCCTGATAATCTTCCACCTGATTAACTGGTTAGATGCTTTGGTGATGTTAAAAACTGGATGGCTAAACAGTGTTAAAACAGAAGCTGTACTGACCTCAACTCCATCCATTTGAAATAAAACTGTCTACATTCTCTATTTTGTCAGTTCCGCTGTTAGCCAGGTACGTAAGCTCAATGTGATTTCTGACAAAAATCTAACATGGACAGCTTTTTCCACCTCTAAAACATAAGAATAGCAGAGATGCTAATTCATGCATTAATTACATCTAGACTGAACTTCTGTAATTCCTTTCAGTCTAGGTTTCTTTCCTGGAACCTAAATAGGCAACGTTACGTCCAGAATTCAGCGGCCAGGGTACTTATGCACAAAAGATTCTGGGAACATGTAACTCTTGAATATCTGCACTGGCCTCTGATGTTTTATTATTTTCTCCATTGTACAGTGTCCTTGGGTATTCTGAAATGTGCTAATGAGTAAAATGTTGTTGTTATTATTATTATTAATAATAATAATAATAATAATAATAATAATAGTAATAGTAATAATTTAAATAACATGTTTCTTACCTTTACTTTGACTTCTATTTCATTGCAGACAGTATGAACCAGAGAGAGTTCACATTTTGGTTGGTCAACTTCAGTTAATTTGTACATCCATTATAACATCCATTCCTGCATTTCAGGCCTGCAACACGTTCAGAAAAACGCTGGGATGCGGGCAATTTAAAGTTAGTGATGAATTCAAAGTGTAATCATGATTTGTTAGAAAAGCAGCATTCAAGAAAGACTGAGTCTTTGATTGGAAGATATGGCAGAGGATCTCCAGTTTGTCAACAAATGTGTGAGAAAATTATTAAAATGTTAGAAACAGATTGGAAGGAATTTCCATATTTCCCATCTACAGTGCATAACACCATTAAACAATTTAACAAATCTGGTGGAATTTCATTAAATATAGTCCAAGGGCTCTAGCCTAAGCTGAACACCTGTGATTTTCAATCCCTCGCACAGCACTGCATCAAGAACCAATGATAATAAATTCAACAATAGCTGATATAAACACATGGGTAAGGGATTATTTTTGGCAAACCTATGTCAAGCACTATAATACTGTGCTATATTAATAAATGCCACTTAAAACTTTACTGTGCAAATAAGAAGCCTCATATTAATTATGCGCAGAAGTGGCGGCAGTTTTCCCTTAGTTTAAATAACATAGACAGACAGGTACATGTCTGCAATTGACCTGGGAAGTTCTAATTCTCTGGTCAATGTTTTGCTGGGAAACCCTCAGTTTGAGAATTCAGTTTGGCATCAGATTGAAACATGTTACTTACCTAAACACTGATGCTGACCACTTGGTCATAATATTTTGTCTCCTTGGTGAACAAACAAGTGAACAAACAATGAATCCTATTTTGCTTTTTTCTTTAATGTAATACAGAGTCTGTGATTGCAAATCATGCAGACAGCATATAAATGTGAGTCAAAGATTTAATTTTTGAAAAAATACAGAAATTTCAGAATTGATCAGTATTTTTCAGGTACTTTTGCTGTAATGACAGCATGCACTATGAAACTTAATGGACTCCACAAGTTTGTGCAAAGTCTGATGATTCATGCCATCTCAACATGATTTCACAATATTCCAGTGGTCATTTTTTGAAGGTACTGAATTCTTGACTTTCTCTAACTGTTCTAGGACTGGTTATAAAACTTTGACTGTGTAAAGCTGTGTGTTTTGGTCCTTTTTTTGTAATATAAAATATATTAAATTGAAGAGAAATGCATCATGTAACCATTTTCACTAGTGGTTTGTTATATACTTTTGATCTTTTGTACTATAATATGTAGTTATATTCACAATTACTCCATAAACCTTTAAACTGCAAAAAAGAATCCTCATATTACCAATTTACAGAATTTACATCAACTTCTCTGAACTCTGAGGCATCTAGGATGGACCACCACACAGTGGGAATGTGTATTGTGGTCAGATGAATCAGTATTCAAGGTCTGCTCCAGAAATCCAGGCTGTGTGCTCCAGACCAAAGATGAAAAGACCATCTACTGTAGACTAGACAAAATACATTTTCAGTTCTGTAATGGCAGCATCAATGCAGAAAAATTGAGATTTTATAACAACATTAATCCTTTTCCAGGGACATCCAAGCATTTTTCAACAAGACAACACAGATCAAGTCAAATAAGAAAAACATTTACAAAAATATTACTTTTAGTCTTTCGTTGAGAAACCTTGTTTTTAAACGTTTCAATAATTTAATACTATTTGACAATTTGAGATCCTCTGCCCAACTTTGGTCCTCAAAACCTCTCTTTTGTGGATTATGTTTATCACTTCTTGACACAAAATTGCATAATTATTTCCTTTTTTTAATTCATTACTAGCCATAAATTGCCCTGTCCCAATTTATGTTGTATTGTGTTTCTGGCCTGAAAGTTTTGAATTCCTTCTGATCTAGAATTGCATGTTGGACTATTATCAAAAGACCCAGGTTTGATTCCAGGTGGTGCCTTCTGGTAGGGTGGAGTGTCACACACAGACATTCCTTTCTGACACTGATTTTGGTGTGAGCTAGTTATGGAGGCACCCAACTGAAGATATGTGAGGTCTTCTTTCTTAAATGATTCTGTTTCTGCAGATATACTCACTAATATATACTACATTGTACTACAACTTCGTTTTCTTTGGTTGAGTGAGTTAGAACAAACTTGGGCAATTGCCAGTCTAGCACTAGTATGGCAAATTTGTAGTTAAATACATTACACAAGGCATAGTTTGTTTGAAAACTATTCCATGCCATTGGTGAAACATGTATGTGATTTTCTATATAATAATTGGTAAATTCTGTCAAACTGTATATACATTTCATTAATAGTAATACAGTCGTGACTATAATTTTTTCCCCCTTAACCCTGCTTTTCCTGGTCAAATAGGCCCTGGAGAACACGGGCTTGAATAGGATGCCTTGAATAGTCCATCATCAGGATAGGTAGGAGCTCTGCCAGTATTAAAGCTCAGGTCCTAGTAATAGTGGATTAGACCACTGCTTCACCTGAGTTCCATTTAAATTAATCTGATTTATTTAATTTCAATGAAAATTATAAATTCAAGTTACTAAATAGACATTGCAGCATCCTGGTGCTCTGTTCAGGGTATATTCCATTTTTGCATTCAACATTTCTGGAAAAGGCTCTATGAATCAACCACGGCCCAAACAAGATAATGCAGATGAAGATGAATGAACTAATGATGATGAAAAGCTGATCAGACAGCAGACACTGCTTCAGGGGGTTGAGAATGGTGATTACAATAGTGGTTTCATCTGTTTTAAAAGTATATCATCATTGCAGGGCCACACTATGTGCTACTGTAGGGTTACTGCCACTTCTGCAGGTGGGATGGAGGCTGGCAAGTATTTGTTTATAAACCCTGCTTGTCTAGGTACAATACTTGAACTAACTTCTATTCATCAAACAGTGTGAATCCATGCAAAGCTTTTTCCCAAAGTCCCTTTGAAGGCGACAGGCCATTGAAGGAGGAGGAGAGGGGGATTAGCTTCTTCGGCAGCAGTGCATTACTGAGGGAGCTGATTAGTTCACCATTCATTGTTAAATCGAGCAAAGGAAGGCCCTAGAGGAGTGAAAGGAGCCAGATAGGTGGGCTTGGAATAAAACATCCACAGGAAGCCCAATACAGGCCACATGAAGTTTCCCAACATTTTTCCCCCGAGATGAGGGCGTGAAAAGGAGATTAGCATACAAAATTGAGGAAGGATAATTTGAGGGGCGGCTTGGTTCATGTTTTCCCTCTGTCTCGACAAAGTTAATTAAACTAGTATTAAACAGTAAAGAAATATCCAAGTGCCAAGGAGTTCTTTGAGGATTACTTAGATAGAAAAGAAAAGCATTTGAAAAGAAGAAATTGAGAGAGGCGTGAAGGAAGGAAGACCATAATTAAAACTCTTTTCTTATTGTTTCCCTGCCCCAGGCATATCTGACATTAAATATAAGAAATTACAGAATAAAGGACATTAAATATAGACCTCATATACTAAACACTCTAAAATAAGCAGTTTAGCTGACTTAAATTAGGTGTTATGTAAATATACAATTGTGATCAATATTCTATTGTGTAAATATGATGTAATTTGAGTAATACTTTTATTGATATGTTTATTGGTCCATTTGTAGTCACTTTGTTGTCTAATTAGCAGTCCAAAGGTGGTTAGTTTGCAAAACACATTTACATAAAAAAAATGTTTTTACAAAATATTTAAATACAACACATTTAAATATAAACTGAGTTATGAGATGTCACACAATACATTTAATTATAAAAAGAATGTTGCAGCAATACAAAATAAAAATGAATCTAAAAAAACAACTGCTACATATGTGCAATAAATTAACAATATACAAAGTGCTTCATCTTATTTACACTTAATTTACAGAACTGAGTATGATTATCATCTCCAATTAAAAATATAATAATATTTAGTTGCTTCAACATATTCAGGTGGATAACACAACAATAAAAATCCAGCTTTCGGTTTGTGGAGTTTTGTAAGAAGCTATTCCTTAATCATAGCTTAATGTGCTCTGTTTTATGGTTAAATATAGTTATCAGTGCTGTCTTAAAAATGCATGTATGAACCGGAACCCTGTTTTTGTAACAACATTTCAATATTGCTTCCTTTACAAATATCCAATATTTGTTTTCTATTTTCTGTATGTCATTATTATGACATTATAGTCACTACAATCAGCTTGTATACAGTATTCTTGTTTTTTTTTGTTTTTTGTTTGAACAAATCACCGTTGTTTTATTGCTAATGCACACTGCTTTGTTTTTAACCCTTCAGGACTCGTTTAGTGCTTTTTCTTTCGGCGAAGGTTTTTCTTTCGACTTGCACTGTCATTCTTTACCTGTTTGGTTCTAACACAGTAGTACTTAATGACAGTCTTACGACACTGCTCACATTTGACAGCACAGCACCAGTGGAACTTGCAATTGCAGCTGGATACTGTTTCTGCCCGGCGTTCCTCCACCGCCAGGCCACAATCACTGCAAAGTCGCTTGCAGCTACGCTTCTCCCACTTATTTAGATTCTTGCCCTTTTTTAAGCACTCACGGCCTTCTGTGCCTGGAAGGCCTAGCGTACGATTTTCAACACAGTAGTCAGGGGAATCCTCCAGATGTACCAGTTCCTTTCGGGAAATGGAGCTAAAAGTCTCAGCGATGGCCCCGCGACTGGCTGCGCTGTTGCCTGCACCACGCAGAAGGTCCACCTTAATGGCTCGATGGTACTTTTCCTTCAGGTAGTTGCCCACTTCTCGAAATTCAGGTAGCTGCAGCCAGCATGTCTGAGTAGTGCAGCTGCCAGACACACCATGACATTTACACGTCCTCTGCATAGTCCCTTTTACAGCCTGGTTTAAGAAATGATCTAAAATTAAAATTATGGCTAATACGGTGCTTCAGCAAATTTTGCATATTTCCATATTAACAAATACTGACTGACATTTAACTTGCACACATTTTCACTGTTTCAAGGCACCTAAGTCTGAATTAATCACAACAAGTTAAGAGATAATGAACCCTTTATTGGACATATTATATGTCCAAAACATCCACTTGACAAAAAGAGGAATTCATTTCGTTAAAGAGGAGTAGGTTCAAGGTTCAAGCTTGGGTGTTTCTCTTTTTTCACGTTTTGTACCCACACAATATATCTTGACTTCAGCCGAAACAAACATCTGTCATTTGAAAGGAAGTGTCTCTTTTCTCAGGGAGGTATTTGTTCTTGATAGGAGGCAGAATCAAGGTTTCACAGTGAGTTGAATTGTCTGGCAGGGGAAAGGGGAGTATTTATTTAGCAAGGCCATTGTCAACATGTTTTCTGCCATGGGCAGGCCCAATGACTAATCTATTCAGGCAGAAATGAAAAAGAATTCTTTTGCGTTTTTTTTAAGCTACAATGATGTTCCAGGTGCCATAGTGAGCTGACAAAACCTGCAGAGGGGACACTGGCAGAAAAAAACAAAGAACACTTCAGCTGCATGGATGTGATGCCTGTGGCTCTCTCAAGTGCAACAAAGCCCAACAAAAATGTAAGATCCTTATTGCTAGAATAAAACTAAATGCTTATTTGAAAAGCAACAGAATACAGAACCTTTGCAGCATGTGCCCCCCCTAGGTCCTCTAATTAAGCTCGCACCACTGATCCCAAGAATCTTGAGCTGAGGTCTTATCATAAAGGACATTCACAGGCATTAATAGGCCCATCTGGTACAGCGCAAACACTGTCGGGGTAACGAGTGGCACCTTGCTTATATGACCATGAATGAAACTCTTGGGTGGTAAGAGATCGCTGGAAGCACTGAAAAATGATTCAAAAGGCACTTTACATTCTGTCGGTGTCCAAGGGAGCGACCTAGGTTTCAAGTCCCATCTTATAGTTCAAGAGTAAATCCCCCACTCTAGCAACCTATCTCTAGCACCCTCTCATAGGCTAAGTCTGGAGAGGAAGTGGAGAACCCTTCTCAGACATTCAGGATACCTTGCGTCCTGCTTCGTTGTTGTGAAGGTTCATGGCAGCGCGTGCATCTTGCCCAGTTTCTAAGGCGTCCACAAACTGTTTGGAGATGGCCTCTCCAAAGCCTACATTATCACTGCAGCCTCCCCAGAGCCAGCCCGGACCACCTGAAACACAGAAGAAACCTTCAATTAGAAACACCAACAAATACAAAGCATTCATTATAGTCTTTATTAGATTTTATGTAACCTGTAATCTGCATGTTTACCTCGTTGACCGTTTCTGGTGTCATCACACCCACAGTTATCAAAGTCACCCAGGCTGCAGTTGCGTGTAAGAGTGTACATAACCCCAGCTGAACTGATGGCATGAACAAAGGCTGTCTCTCGGTTTGCTGAAAATAGAAATTCGGGTTTTGCACTCACAATGCTCAACATGATGAACTGTGATCCAGAAAGACCAGATTCATGTCTAAATTTGACACACAATTCTGCCACTTGATGAGATACTAAATACTTATATGGCTGCACAACTGGCATAAGCTCAGCAGTCTCTCAATTAGTCTGAGGTCAGAACTAGACTGGTTCAAGGTCTCTCTTGGCACTTGAAGAATGTCTAATGAAAGGATTCTAAGGAAAACACCTTTCACCCACACCCTCCAGATTAAGAGGATATCCAGTTTACTTCCTGCCTCACAATATCCTCTTGGTTGCCATTCTGTTCTTTACTTTGTGATAGTATTATTCATATTAGGAAATATTTTTGTGGTCACAGCAAACAAAATATGTATCTGCTTACTATGTTCCCGAAACTGTTATTGGTCTTGAATTGTACAACTACAACTAAACACCCACTTAATTTCAATACCTGCTTAATTAAATCAATCACAGAGCACATGCACACACACTTGAACATGTAGTTGACCATGCAAACTCGACACAGGTAGTGACCTTGCCTAGACTCAAACCTAAATTCTTGGAGCAGTGAGGTGACAGCACCAGCCACTGCACCATCATGCTATTTAAATTCCACTATCAGAAAAGAGTAAACACAGCTTTTACCATACCAATCTTTCATTAAACCATAAAAATATATATATATATCTGGAATGTGATACTATATAAAAATATATCTAGAGCAAGGTTCATTTTGAGCATACAACTCCACAGACTTACCACTCCTGAGACCACTGTGGGTAGAAAGTTGGAGGGCTCGTTCTGGACAATTCCAGCGCTCCCAGGCAAACTGGAATTTGCATTCCTCAATGCCATTCTGAGCACCTGCTGCTACACTGCTGGAATAGATCAGGTAAGCCTGCAAAAGCATACATACACATTAACAATAGTTCTTGAGATGTTACAAATGATTTGAATGAAATAAGTGAACAAAAAGAATGCATTATTAGTAAAGTAAAAAAACAACAACAAAAAAACAAAACAAAACAAAAAAAACACAAGAATGACACTGTGGTTAGTACTGTTGCATCACACTTCTATTGACCTGGTTTAAGTCCCTGCCCAGCTAGAGTTTTCATGATCTACTTGTGACTGCATGTGTCCCCTCTGGATACTCCAGTCCTTCCCACATTTCAAAAACAAACATAGGTCAACTGATATCTCTAAAAATGACCAGTGTCTGTCTCGCACTTTAGCATTGTGTTATTAGTAGTATTATTTAGCAGATTATCTCCTAATGGAACATCTGACACTGAACTAGTGGTACAATTTAAAGACATCAGTGCATATTTTATATAGGGTGACTCAATATACAGGACTTTCTAATTTATTATCCTCTTTACCTTAATAATTAATCATTGTAAAATGAATCACCTAAATAACATTACTGCATTCATACTACTAAAGTAAAATGTGAAATTGTTGAGGTGCTATGGTTATGATATCCAGGTGAGTGGCTTACAGTATTTCAAAACCAGGAACACAAGAAGCAATGTTAAGTGAAATCGCACAGCAATGTGAATTAATTCCTTAGATGATTCTAGATTTTATAAGCAGCAGAATATCTAGAAATACTTTCAAATTACCTGAACATTTTTTTTTTTCAGAATTGTTTGCTGGTAATGTTTGACAGGTTGAAAGATATTTAAAGGGTGTTTGCTGGTGAATTCCTATTTTAGTTCAGTTGTGGTTTATGTTATTAGGGATATAGTTCTGTTCATATTACAGGTTAAATCTATTTCAGAATGGGAAAATAATTGGAAAATAAACTGGTCAAGATGAAAATAACAAAATAAAAGGGAATACATACAGTTCTGCTTCAATACATTCACAGTGTGGTATTCCCTAATGAGTAGTATATAGAGTGTAAAGTGGAAATAGAAGGTCATTTCAGTTTTATCGTTTGTAAAGTTAAAAAGAAATCAATGTTTTCAACTGCATTACATTTTAATGATAAAATATTTAGCAATAATACAAATTAAAAATGAAAATAACAGAAAATCATCAATGATTACATTTTAAAAAGCTTTTATAGTAGTACTGATATACTTATATGTTTTTGGAGTAAAGTGTCCCAGTTTACCTGCTCCATGTTAAACAAACTTTGAATTTCCCAATCGAAGGTTCAAAGAACAAACAAACTTAAATTTTGTTTTTAAATAGTATAATGAACATGATAAGTTTAAAATATTATTTTAAAGTAATGTTTTATAATATTGGGATGATGTGTGTATTCACAATAAATAATTTTTTAAATTACATTTTAACATTTTTAATATTTGTTATATATTTATGTGCATATTATTTTTTGGGGGGTAATACAGTATTTGAGGGCTATTAGTGGTCCAATTTAGCTTGGTTTAACCTACATAATTTGAAATGCATTTTTTTTTCATCCAATAGTCATATGTGAAAGTTTGAGCACTCCTGACCAATTTGCAGGTCTTGCTAATTTTCTCAGCGAAAAGATGATAACACAGTCTCTTCAGGAAACAAAATTAGGCCAATGTTAATTAACATCTCATTTATATATATATATATATATTTTTTTTTTTTTTTACATTTTTGTTTATTTATTTGATTCATTTGCATATGACCAAGAATTATCTGACTTTGACTCACATCCAAAAAATAGATTAAACAAATTATAGAACCCAATTAAACAAATTAGTCAATTATCTAATACTTGCTCATTTATTTAGAAAAAAAAAGAAACTTGAACCTTTGCTTTTAGTGTTTTGAATGGCTCTCTCTTATGCAGTCATAAGTCCAACTAAATAACTTTTGATCAGTTCTGTATTTTGGTTTGGAGGAACTTTCACCCATTACTCCAACAGCGACAATTCTGATTGGAAGTTGGTGGGTTTCTGCATGCAAACTGCTTGCTTCAGGACTTTCCACAACATTTCTATTCATTTAAGGTCAGGACTTAGCTTAGTTATTGAAAAAGTTTTAACTTTATTTTACTTTACCATTCTAGGATGACGCATGCTTAGGATCTTGATGCTTGGCCCATAACCTCTTAAATGTCAGTTCATGGAACTGTCCTGACATTTTATTTAGAATTTGCTGGTATAATTCAGAATTCATTGTTCAATTAATGAAATTAAGCAGTCCTGACCCAGATGCAGCAAAACATTCCCAAACCACAATGATACCACTGCCGTGTTCCACAAATGGGATTAAGCTCTTCTTGTGCTGGAATACAATGTTTTTCTTTCTCCAAATATAGTGCTCTCGTTTAAACAAACGAGATATTTTTGCTTCATCCATCAACAAAACATGGTTTGTCCACCTGATCTTCAATAAACTGCAGACAAGTAGCAGTGCTGTCTTTGAGGTTACCTTCACTGAATGATCTTTGACCATTTCTGAGGAGGGTATTGCACATTTTTGCTGTTTATTTTATGAAATCAAGTACACGATTTTTAAAAAGTTCTTTGTATGGTTGTAGTTCTTTTGAAGGTTGCTAAAACAGCAGGACTATTTGTAAAGTGAGTTGCTTGCTGAGTTTGGGCCTGATCCATGCTAATATATATAAAGTGGCCTAAAAATAAAGGCTTCACTACAAATGTTCCGAGGAAACCAGTGTGCTTAAGAAGACCACCCAATAGAACTCCTTCCCAGCTTTCACCTGGATTCTTTACAACATCCACAGGTGAACAAATAAAAACTATTAAGCTCAGTTAATTAATAAAAAAAACCATTAGCAATAACCCTGCATCAAAAAGTTCTACAAATACGACCAACTGAGAGAACTTCTTTTGAACATTTGCTGTGTTATCCGCTGTCATGAATAATGATCTACTCAAATCTGCAAATACCAGGGTATTTTGTCATTCTGCTTTTAGATAAAGATCAGAGAAGAAGAAGTAAAGGAAACAGGCTTACCTTGGGGCCAGTCATCAGGAAATTATTCACTGACCTGGAAGATAGATCAGTCTGTTAACTAAGACCAAGAGTGATAGCTCTGGCCATTATAACAGGTCAAGAAAAAAGGTTGGATATCAGAGATTAATATTATATATATATATATATATCAATAAATTATGTAGGCTGTAACATTGGTTGGGCAAATTATATTACAATAAATTTGCTAATGTGTGATAAATTAACAGCAGATACATTTTAAAAAATTGATGATAGTGATATGAGTTCTACATTCTTTTGGATTATCTGCAGAATTATTTTAATAAGTTCATGTTTTATTATATATAAAATATATTTATTCATAATATTTGCTCTGTATACGTTGTGCTGTTTTAACATAATAACTACCTTCAGTGCTTTATATGTCACATTTCAATAATGCGATTTCTTTTCGCGGTAAAATAGTGCGCAAGTAATAAGTCAAACTAAATCGTTAAGAATTGAAATAATTTACTTACCAGCTACAGCAGGATTTCATGTGAACCATTAAGATAAAAATGTAGTAATAAACGTCCAAATGGATAAACATCCTGATACAGAGGGAGATAGAGAGCGCGCTGTTAAAGCAGCTGCAGCAAAGCCGAATCAGGAGTCTATATAAGAGCTACAGGCAGCCTCTGAAATGGATCTGCTCTCATCCCAAACCCAGATTATCTGCTTAATTAAAGCCTTTTCCCCCCTTCTTAGCCCTTCAGCCAATCAGCACTATTGTGCCAAGCAGAGACTGAAATGATCAAAAGGGCACCCTGGCTCCCCGGGGCCAAATCTTAGGGAAGAGCTCAGTGCGCCTTAACAGTTGGAGCGAATTCACATGAAATCGGACTGGAGATTGCTGATCTCCTCACAAACCCCATTTGTCCAGAGATACCGGCCTGGCTAAGCATCACTGTTTTTTTTTTTAGGATTGTTCAATGTTGAGGAAATTAACGCTTAACAGAGGCGACTGAGATTAAATCATCCATGATCCAGACTGAACACTTTATGTTGACTGAAAATTATATATATATTATATATATATATATTCTACATTTTATTTATTTACTGAACATTAGCCATAAAATTCAGTCCCTAGGCTCGGTGGGCTACACAGGCTTGAAACTATCAAAAGCAAGACTGAGCAAACACGTTTCCAACAAAGAAGAAAGATTAAGAGGATGAAATAAATACTCACTGAGCAGATCGATATAATGAAACGAATGGCTGACGATCACACAGTGTGTTTGCTCTTGTAGTCCTGACAAAACCAAAGATCCTTTGTTGTGATCTTCAGTAATCTCTGTTTCTGAACAGCTCATGTTCGTCCGTCTTTTTTAGGATTAAAGAGCGTGTTCACTAGATTCACTCTGAGATTTCTCGCTTTGACGATTGAAAAGAAAATAATAAAATAAAATGTGCTGTTTGAAAATTTGAGACTCATTTAGCCTGTCGCAAAATGACAAACGTTTTGTGCTTGTTTGACGTTTTTACATTTTGCAAATGACG
>JAUZSU010014258.1:0-11012 GCA_034780255.1 Parotocinclus maculicauda
CCGTAACCAGGTTGCACTGGTTTTTTGCAGAGAAGGAAATGATTCCCTGCCTCAGCTGAGGTTATGTGGAGCAGTGTTTTCTGCCAACGTCATTTCTGCTGCAGACATTATGACTCGATAGCCAGGCGTAGCTTCACACAGCCGGCTGAGAGGCTGTTTATTGTACAGTCCTGTCCAAGAGGAGAGGTTAAGGTTCTGGGCCAGGGAAATCAGGCAAACAGTGGAGGAGTGTACTGAGCAGTGACCTACAAACCTGGAAGATCTGATACAATATGATGAGCAGACACTAAAGGGATGGAACCTGTGGTGGGAGCAGGAAGGGTTTGAGCTATAAGGGCCAATTCTAAGGCTACACCCAGGATGAAGTCTGAGCTCAGCATTACTGACAACATTTGATAAAGTAATTAATGATGTGATACTGTGTATTTTAACAGCACTTTAATAATAATCAAATTTAAAACTGGTCATGATATGGAGCTGGTTTCCTCAAGAGTTTAAACTGTTCATAGAGGTATTACCACTAGTTTAAGAAACACGACTGCAGGGATTCACGTTCCTTCAGCATTGGGTGATGAGGCTTGGCTCACAGTCCCATTCCAACAAATCATACCTGATCCCAGTTTCCTTGCTGACCAGTAAAAAGACTTGCACACCAAATATAGGGAAACCCCATTGTTGTGTTGTTTGTTTGGTCCAATAGACCTTTTCCAAACTGTCACCACAAAGACCCAGAGTACATAAACCTTATGACTGTCGCGCAAGCTTCAATCAGGATTGAACCCAGGCCCTGCCGTTTCCAGAAGCTGGCTCTATTCACTTTGCCACCAGAGCTACAATCACCTTAATAACGCTAAAATTGCTGTATAAAATGGCATCAGCAACAGTTGTAAAACACTTTTTTTTACCTAGGAAACCATGATAAACAACATTACAAGCTCATTCACGCATGCAACATCAGACGGTAAAATCAAGCTTCCCCATGACCCACAGCATGTCTGTGCTAGCCGCCCACAGACTTCCGCTCCAACTCTAATCTAAGACACCTGTCCAGCTAAAGCCGGTCTGAATATTAAAGCCAGGTGTGTTGCATCTGGGAACTTCAGAAGATTAACTGCGTCTGAAATCATATAGTTATAGCCAAAATAGGGGACCAAGAAAGTGCTTCAGAAAGAATAACGTGTTTAAAACTATTTTATTTAACAAATATCAAGTCATAAAGTACCTGGCCATCATACTACATACATATCTCACAAAGTGAGTACAACTCTCACAGTTTTGTAACTATTTTATTATGTTATTATATAATATTTTGTGTGGGCAACATTATTTTCCAGCACTGCCTCAACTCTCTTGGGCATGGAGTTTCTGTCTTGCAGTGGTTGTTTTGGAGGTGTTTGGGGTTGTTATCATGTTGGAATACTGTGGCCCAGTTTCCTAAGAGAGGGGATCTGATCATGATCTGCTTCAGTATGTCACAGTACATGTTGGCATTCATGGTTCCCTCAATGAACTGTAGCTACCCACAGCCGGCAGCACTTATGCAGCCACAAACCATGACATTCCCACCACCATGCTTAACTGTAGGCAAGACATTTGTTTTTGTACTCCTCACCTGGTTGCCGCCACACACGCTTGACAAAATTTGGACTAAAGTTTATCTGACAGACAGACTGACCCCCCCACCCCTTTAACCTGGCAGCACTCCTATGTCTATTTTCAAAAACCGACATCTGGATATGATGCTGAGCGCGTTCTGAGAACCTGTCCTGTTAAACTATTATATGGTCTTGGACACTGTGCTGCAGCTCACGTTCAAGGTGTTAGCAATCTTTTTATAATCTAGGCCATCTTTATGTAGAGCAACATTTATGATTTTTTCCTTTCAGATTTGCCATGTTGAACTTCTAGTGACCAGTATGAAAGTGTGAGAGCAATAACACCAAATTTAGCACACCTGCTCCCCGTTCACACCTGAGACCTTGTAACACTAACGAGCCACATGATACCAAGGAGGGAAACTCACTTTTGTGAGATACTGTACAGTCATGACTTTAAACTAGCCCGAACACTCATAATATACACTCTTTATTTACCTTAAATCCAGTTCTAATTTAGCAGAAAGGCAGTTGGATAATGTAGAGAACATTGAAATTGTATTATTAAGTCCCCCCCATTAAGCCCAAATCGGATTTTCCTAAATTACCAATATAACATGTTAGATATGTGGTCCACAATCATGGCTTTACTGATTTATTAGCAATATGTTGAGTTATAATGACATAATCTGAAATGTCAATTGTTTTATGTTCTTAAGAAGACAAAATCAGAAGGCAAGAGCTCTTTTGTGCGGAGGTTCACAGATTTAGAAAATAACCCTGAGAAGAGACCGTTTTTGTAGGGGATATTCAGTTATCACTTCTTAAGGATTCTTACATACAGGTCTGTGCAAAAGATTTAAGGCACCATTAGATTTGTTGCATATATAGCATATTGTCGGTGGTTGAACTCAAACATTTTAAACTTGGATTTGTCACACACACTCATATATACTACGCATTAAATAACATACTGAAATAGTTTTCAACACAGTTATTTAGATTTATAAGATCTATAAGTTTCTCTGTATGAAAATGAAAAGGTGAATTTTGTGCAAAAAGTTACATTTTAAATGTACACACATCTGACATTTTATTAGGTACTGTACACCTCCTTGTTACTACACTCATTGTCCATTTAATCAGTTCCACTTACAATAAAATAGCAATTTATAGTTCTACAATTACAATTTGCAGTTCATCTGTTTCTCTACATACGTTGTCCCCTTTATTTTGTTCTCTAATGGTCAGGACTTTCACAGGACCAGCACAGTTCAGCTACTATTTGTGTGGTGCATCATTCTCAGCACAGCAGTGACACTGACATGCTGGTGGTGCGTTAGTTTGTTTTGCAGGCATAAGTGGATCAGACACAACATTGCTGTCAAAGTTCTTAAACACTGTGTTCACTCTGTTAGACACATCTATCATGTTGCTCCACTTTGTAGATGTAAAGTCTATACTGGATCATCTGTAGTCTGACGGGTTGTTTTAGTCATCCTCTAATCCCTCATCAGTGCTCAAAGGACGCTGGCTATAGGATGACGGGCATTTTTGGTAGGTGCACTATTTTCAGTACAGCAGTGAAAGTATAAATTGTTTAAATGGTATGGGCCATACAATACTGAGTACAAGTTCAAGTTGAAATGGCTGGAGTGTTTTGGATACAGTGAAGGCCATCCATGTGTATGCACCAGTTTATTCAAATAGCTTTTGCATACACAATCTCCTATTTAATGTGTTTATTTGCACTAGTACAATGCTTTATGTATACCAGTACTTCATGCTGGACTATAAAATTGCCTCTTGTCCCTAACTAGATTAGCTAAAATGGATTTCAGGAGGACATAGAGTGTTCCAAATTGAATATTTATGTATATTTTTATATGTCTAGGCTCGTCAGTGGCTATACCTAAATGTGTATTGTAAGCAGGTTCCATAAAGAAATGTGTTCAAATTGTGATATATCTGGCAACCTGGTAAGCTAAAAAATTGTTGCAATTTGGGACTGTGGTGGCCTAGTGGTTAAGGTACTGGACTATGGACCAGGAGGTCCAGGGTTCAAATCCTACCTCTGCCACAGTTGGGCCGCTGAGCAAGGCCCTTAACCCTGTTGCTTGGATTGTAAGACTGTATTAATTGTAAGTCGCTCTGGATAAGGGCGTCTGCTAAATGACATAAATGTAAATGTAAATGTCTAAGAGAAAAAACACCAAAAACAGAATTAAGTTTCTGCCAGAATATTTTTTGTTTGTTTTGCATCAGTTACTTGTTTATGTCAGGGGACTTTGAGATCTTAAAGGCTTGGGCACCAGTGTCTATAATCTGTGTAGTCAGGGGCACCAGTGTCTATAATCTGTGTAGTCAGTTATTCATACAGCAGTGGAAAGAAAATGCCTGTCCAACGAGTGTTTTCTTTAGTGGCTACCCCCTCAAAGTTTTCCCTTTCTGCCTCGTCCTAAATATGATGCTGGGACAAGTATGACCTGTTTAATATTTAAACATATATTTGATATTAATAACTCATACTTCAGAGCTGAAGGGTTCACTTATTGGCTAAATCTTATGTATGCCTTCTCAGCTAATCTGTGTGATGGAAGATTTACAATTATGTCATTTAGCAGTCGTCCTTATCCAGAGCAACTTACAATTAATACAGTCTTACAATCCAAGCAATTGTGGGTTAAGAGCCTTGGCTCAGGGATCCAACTGTTGCAGAGGTGGGATTTAAACCCTGGACCTTCTGGTCCATAGTCCAGTACCTTAACCACTAGGCACAGTCCCGGAAGATAAAGCTGGCCTCCAGCATAACATAGTACATACCAAATCTTATCACCTAGGGCAATGTTACAGTATATAGATAATTATTTTTTCCCACATCCAATAATTGTGACCAACATTTGTATCTAGAGTGACCTAAAGCATAAATAGCCTTCCAAAAGAAATCCACGCAATTGTGGGTTCAAGATCCCAAGACTGAATAAGGTCTTATGCTTTAATTTTGAGGCACATCTTGGTAGCAACTAAAATCAAGGGAAATATTATGTTGGTTGGGTCAGTTTAAAGTTTTGCCTCTGACCCACACATGGCTAAAACATGGACCAGCATTGCTGAAAGTAAGTAAAACTGGGACTGTAACAGTCAATTCAACCTGCCAACCTCACTTAAGAGTAGAAGTGCTGGATTTTAATTAATTGGACACAAAGAAAATTAGACAGCATTGATTCATTTCGAGGCAGCCTTGCTTTCTGTTGTTTGTGGCAGAAGATAAAGAGCTACTTGCCATTTGTTTGAGTGCATGAGGATAATATTCTCTTTTTTCTCAACAGCACTAAGCAGACATATGATTTTAGTGCATCCATCTGTCCTTTTTTATAATGAGATGCCATAAAAACAAGTAAGTGGCAAACTGCTTTTGGACTGGAGAGATGCGCTACTGTTAGCTTGAGGTCAGAGAGCCATGAGCCTGGCATTGTTGTTCATCACAAAAGCCCTTGTTTGCACCAGCTGTCACAATGCGTATTGTGTTGTTGTTGTTTTTTTTTTTTATCAACATGCCAGTCATGGGCTATTCTGCTGCTGCAGTTGGACAAACACAATAGACTTTGTGTAATTTAGATGGCAATTCAGAAATGGGTTCCACCATGTTATACACACTTCCTGCTGGGATATATGAAATGAAATTTCTATGGCTTACATCAATTCCTATGAATTATTAATGAATCATTTTCCTATTTAGACCCATTTGCCTTCCTCTTGGGAGGTTCTGGTAAGCTATTGCTCTCTGGTGTGTAGTCAAAGGCTAATAGATCAGTTGTGTTACAATGTCCATTACAATCATTGTTTTATGTATATAAATATGTTTTAAATGTTTTATGTATAGCTCAACTTCAGATTTTCACATGGTAAGGTCACTGTGTGACATATCAAACTGTGGTAGAGAATTCCCCCTGAAAAACAACAGTGTGCTTCATGTTAATGTAACTTTATTCGTTCCCATGTAGCTGCAGATGTCATGTTGTCAGGAGAATTGAAGGATGGCGTTATCCCAAGCACAATGTGTTGACAGCATCCTCATTGCTGCTGAACCAACCAACACCACCAAAACAGGCTCCCATTATCCACAGCACAGGTGCCAAACATATTTTAGAGATTCTGTCGCCAATAAATAGAAAGCTGGACGACTAAAAACTGCTGTATAATAAACTCAGTAAAAACCTGCACTGTAGTACAAATGCATTAATTTGTCTGGCTCTGAAATATGGGGTTAGCTGTGCCTCAATTCAGCAAATTCGCATAAATCGCACCATAAAATTCAGGTGCTGCAACACCTGACGGAGGACGGCCCAGCCCATCACATAGACTATGCACAATGGGTGACACAGCAACTTAGAATTTTTTTTTTTTTTTTCAATCAAGTATTATTTAGTGATAACACAGATGTCTTTGTGAATGATGAGATCAACAAACAGAATCACAGACATTGGTCAGACACTAACCCTCACTGGACTGATCAATTTAACACAATTGCCTCATCTGCAGTCATGGTATGATGGTGTATGGGGTATTTAGATTGTGGGACCTTTCTTCATTGATGGAACATTAAGAGCAGACCACTACACAAGGCTATTAGGTCAAGACGTATTTCCTCCATTGTTGTTAAAGGATGGAATATCTGATTCTGATTGAACCCATTTGGATTTCTGTCTAGGGGCCACGTCAAGGCACGCTGTGAAGATACAGAGTGTTGTTCATCTTAAAGACAGGAACTGTTTATGCTTTTTTGCATTCAGTAAGATGTTTTGGTGAAAGTTAATCAGGAATGGGAGAAAAGAACAGCCTTAACACTTAACCATGGTAGACTGAATACTAAACGCATTCTGTGAGCCTTATGTTCAATACTTTGGTTTCACATAAACATTCTTGTTTGGACTAATAAATGCAAGATAACTAGAAGCACACCGTTGCTTTTCTGGTCAAACTCTCTACCAGACTGATAAACAACACACCTCCCTTCCAATTCGCAAAACTAAAGTTTAACCCGAGAAACAGGCATTCAAGATGGCCACTGTTTGATTACATGATATTACATGGTTTCCCCTGGGCCCCATTGTTCTGAACTGATCATTGACGGCCAAAGCGTTTTCATTTTATATGAGTGTTTCCTTTTTTTGAGACAACCTAAATATTCTTTGTTAGTTTGCTAGGTGTCCTACATGACATAGTTAGTACTGTCACCTCACAGCTCCGAGATCCCCGGTTCGATCCTGACCCTGGGTTTCTGCCTGTGTCGAGTTCGTATGTCTTAGTATGTCCTCCCCATGTGCGTGTGGGTTACTGTGATGTGTTGCACGACATGCTAGTTAGGTTAAGTGGTGTTTCCAAAGTGCCTTTAGTGTGTGAGCATTTCAGTGCGTGTGCCCTATAATGGCTTTGTACCCTGTGTGTTACTGGCTAGGCACTATCATTCCCTGAGACCCTGAATCTTATAAGAAAATGAATGAATGAATGCTGTGGCTATAGCATCAGAATATTTTTAACAGGTAGTTCTAAGTTGAATTGGTCATAAACCGAGGAGTTTAATGCATTGATCACAAACATTAGACTCACATCCTACATCTTTTTAAATGATTTTGTATTGATTAAAATAAGAAGCAAATGATTTTATTTCATTAAACAAGATTATCAGGAAAGTAAAAGCACACAGCGATGTATTTAGCTAGGAAATCAAGTGGCAGGAGTAATAAGCACAAATATGTATTGAGGAAAAAGCTGGTCTCGGTCATTTTTTGAGGACGTTTTATGTACGCTATGCAATGATATTAACAGTATATATATCAAATTCCCCCATTTACAGTAAATTCCTCTGTTTAAATAAGATATTTTGTCAGAATGTATTCCCATCGTAAATGTACTGAATTTCTTGTACACAGATGCTCCATACAAATGTAACACTGACCGGAGGCCATGGGCTCGTAGCTCCTTGCTGGTGCGTAACCTCTCCAGGTCCTCCACATCACGAAACAGGAAGAAGACATCTTTGCACTCTGGATGAGTCTCAAATAACCTATTGCCAAGACAACACACACATTCTTTGATAACGACAAATAACTATGGTGATATTGACAATACGTATTTATAAATTTTTTTTAACTTTAACTTGAAACCAAAAGTGATTAAGGCCAAGTTTGTATTAGAGCCCTGAAACAACACCAGCAATAATTACACAAGCATCACTATTAAAAGCAGGGCTACACAAAATAGCATTATTCATTTGATTGCAGATTTATAAAATACAGAATGAAAAAGACATTACACAATAATTTATTTGATGTCTTCAAAACATAGAAACTGTGTTGCAGCATTTCACAGATTTACAGAGAAGCCCCAAAACTGCAACACAAGGATCACTTGGAATCTTCTGTACCAAAACGTTTTTTAAGTGACAGGGAATGGCAACATTACAGAGTAGTAAATGCTTTTTTTCAAGGCTGAAATTCAGGAATGGATGTATATTAGCAAATGAAATGCAGTTGAAAAGACAAAACAAAAAACAAAATAGAATTGTACGAAAATGAAAAGGTAAATGTAAAATGTAGTGGGTATTTTTTTAATTACGTTTTCAATACTGTCCCAACTTTTTCTGATTTGGGGTTGTAGAAAATACAGTAATGTACTTAAGAGGATAGTATGTTGAACCTGACACTTTCGTTTAATGAGAGACTTATCGAAATGTGAACAAGTTTATATAGTTAGAATGAATACATTACAACAAACAAAGGAGTACTACTTACAATAGGACAGATGCATGCAAGACACAGCTTGTTACAAATAAGTAGTGGAAAATCATACACAATATATATAATAGTATGGCATTAGCAAGAAACTGTTGGTCTCTAAACACATAAACCAAACCAATTCTAATCTAAACATGAGCTAAAGATCGATGACCGATGTGCTAAAAATTATAATACATTATAATAAAAAGTTTAATCTGGGGACATATTCATAAAAAAATCTAAGCTATAAAAAGCTATAAGAGTAGCAAAATCTTAGTGCTGAAATTCTAAGAAAAGTCATAGAATTGTGAGCGTTTTCCTCTTAAGTTACTGGTAGACCCTAGTTATTAGTTAACCCCTAAAAGATTTCTAATGTGAAAAAACTGAGAATGTTTAGGAGGCTTAGGAATTATCTTAAACAGAAAAGAAAAAAAGAGAAAACACAGAAATGTTCTGCAAGCATTGAATAACAGTGTGTTAATTAAACACTACCATTTAGATTTGGTTTGCCTCATTAGATGTGCTTCTGTCTACTACCAACAATGCAAATGAAAGCTCCATATCCAAGGATAAAATGTACTGTGAAATTTGACAAGTAGAACCAATTGGCCAAATTACCATCAAAATCCATGGTAGAACTAAACTTTATGGTCACATTAAAACGGTCAAACTTTAGAGTTTTACTATGAAATCTCTCAGTACATTTTTCCTGGGATCAACCAGCCCCACCAGTTAAATCCTGTAGATTAAGCATGGCAGCAATAGAGACCCCCAAAAGAGCAGGGCCACATTTTCTCCAGTTCTGATAGATTAAGTAGGCTACAAAAATTATTAGCATTGTAAATTCACTGTTAATAAAATAAAGCAGACTATGCCTGTTACTTCAAAGACTTATAATAGGTTACATAGTATTTCCCTAGTTAAGAGTGCATTGCTGTGTATATGTTTCAGAATACGTGTAAGAGACGACCAATCACAATCCTCAAAAGAATGCATCAACCTTAGGTCTACCCCACCTCCTCATTGAGATAAATGTTTTTGTCCTGTCCTTGTTTAGAGTTACTCTCTAAGATTACTTTTAAATAACTCTTAAGATTAATCTTTTGTTCAATTAACAACACCACATAGCTGTCTGAGATGTAGAATGGTCTGAATTACAACATGCTTTAATGCAATGTGTTGTGTTTGTTTCGTTGTTGGTGTACATAGACCGATGATATGCTATGCTTTATGTCATTGTGGTCCCAGGCAACAAAGTCAAACATAAAATCCCAAGGGTGATGAGGAGGACGATTAGATATATCTGATTTAATAAATGCTTTTGCCAAGTCTCAGTATTCATTAGGAACAACAGGTTATTTTCCCCAGTTCCTAGCATAAATCAATTTCAATTAAGTGCTTTCATAATGAAATCAGAGGCACAATGTAGGGACAGGACAGCAAATTTAACTCTGCTTTGTGTGTAGTTTGAGCAAAGAATATTCCTCTGTTTTTTTTTATTTTCTGCATCAGCTGAGGCTGGCTGCAAAAGGTCTGGATGAAAGGCACATGGGAAAATCACAAAGGATCTCAGCTGGGAAAGGAAAAAGACAGATGGAAAATGTTGTGATATGTGAATGTCATTACACCTGCAGGCCCCTAAAATAGTTCATTGTTATCGTTGCTAGTAATTCTATTAGCAGTGTCTGTTCTGTAATGTTTTAGCTGATCCACAACAGACACAGTCAAAAGTATTAAAGAGTATTAGTAAGCAATGTGACAAACAGGGACAGTTGATATACAACTTGGGAGATAATATGACATAGTAAACAGCAGTGTGCACAGTTTTGTGCAGAAGCCTTGAGTAAAAAAATTAAAAACACGTGATCTCCCTCTGCCTCTTTCTTGGCTGCAATAAAGCAGTAAAGCACAAAGGATAGAATGAAGAACAAAATAAATGTAATAATAGCAGTGATATCTTTATTTGTTTATTATACCTACCTACTTTTCCCCTTCAACTCTCTGCTTTTTTGCTTCTTTCTTTAATGAGCCTTTATTTTGACTTCATTCAAAACAGCCCACCAACTGTTGTGTAGACTACATATCTTACAAACCATGTGCGTGAAGCTGATCAATAGTTACTGGAAACCTCTAAGGTTTGCTGAGTGTGTTTGTGCTGGTACCTTGTGCTGGTTTAAGATTGTCATTTACAGCTGACTCCCAAAGTATGGCTGGTCTGAGGATTTCTGACACTGCTGATCTACTGGGATTTTCACTCACATCTCTAGGGAGACAATATCCAGTTCTCTGGGTTCGATTTCTGCTGCAACATTAGGATGGTAGGGTCAGAATTTGCCATAAACAACGTATCCTTCTTGTTGTGTATTAAAGGTTCAGCTGGCGGTGGTGGTGGTATTTTCTTTAAATACTTTGGGCCTCTTGCTAAATATCAATTTAACACTGTTTAAATGCTACAGCCTACCAGAGTATTATTTTGCAGTGTACCATCTTCTGTTGGCTACTTTTAGCAGGAGAACACACCATGTCACAAATCTCAAATAATCTCAAACTGGGTAATGGAACATGACAAGTTTTCTGTATTTAGTTGATCTCACCAGATTTCAATCCAATACAGCACCTTTGGGACGTTGTGAACTGG
>JAUZSU010014269.1:0-11012 GCA_034780255.1 Parotocinclus maculicauda
TGTGTGTGTGTGTGTGTGTGTGTGTGTGTGTGTGTGTGTGTGTGTGTGTGTGTGTGTGTGTGTGTGTGTGTGAGCGTTTACACACACTAAACAAACCCTCTGGGGCATTACTACATGCATTTTGTCACTTTGTGTGGAATAAGTAGAATGATTTTGAAGTCGCATTTGTTTAATTTGACCTACACACATAGAGGAGGCTTATGAGGAGTAAAACTGACTGAACCTTCCAAATTGACCTCCTTTCAGCTTTATACATATGTAAATAAATATACAGAGGTCACTATGACACATTTATATTATGGATCAGGTTTTAAAATCTGATTGGCTGAGCCCTGGTCAAAGCACACCTGTAACCACCTCATGACAACATAATTATGTATTCATGCACCAAGATTGTAAACCTGAAAAGCTGTTACATTATGTAGTTATTGTGTAGAGTATTAAAAAAAAGCTTTTGATATCAGATTTGATTTACTTGGTAGATTAACCACTGGTACTCAAAGTGAGGGTAGAGGGGCAGGGGCAACAAGGCAAATAAATGAGACATGATTGAGCACTGCTATGTTACACAGTAATAATAGACACAATGTGCAGAAAGGCAACAAATGTTGTAAAAAAATTGTTAAATTCATTTACTTTGTTTACTTCCTCTTTGATCTCTGCTGAGCACTGCAATAAACTGGCATCCCATTCAAGGTGAACTTCCACATGTAAACTCTAACCATGTGAATCCCAACCAGGATAAAATAGGAATGAAAAAACTAATCTTGTCAGGTAAGCATTAACTTTCTGTCCATGTTAGCCCACGCTTACATTGACTGGTTGTGTAGTTTAGAGTTTGTGGAATTTATGTTATCATTTCAAATTGTAATGGGATTGAGGTCTGGTCATTTTGCTGACCTGTCAATGTCCCATATCAGGTTGTCATTCCAAATGAGATAATGCTCTTTTGTCACTCTGTGATGCTCGTTTTCAATTCCAGCACTATTCTTCACATTGGCTAAATTGGGCAGTGTGTGCTCTAGTTACACTTCTGCCCTGATAGAGCATAACAGGTTTGACATTTGCTATTCTAAGTTATTCTAATTCTAACAATGCGGGTTTATTGCCCTTTCTTTTATTCTTCCTTTTTGTTCTGGTGATGTGAATTGTTGTGTATGACACAGCTATTCATTTGACAGAAAGGCAAACATATAGAGTAGGAGTGGTGCTGTGCTTTCACTGAGGAAATTACTTTGCCTGATGGAGTCCTCTAGCAGCGATTTTCCAGTCTAGTGATTTGAGAGGCACAAGCACTAAACTCCTATAGTCTGTGAAGATTAGTGACAGAGAACAGCATGAGCGCTGCCATTACAGTCTATCTCTACCGTTTTTCTCTAGCTATTCATCTAAACGCTAAAAATGCTATAATCAACATGTTTTATGAATCTGCAGTCCTCTGAAGGAGCTATCAAATATTAATGAAAGTGAAGTGCTCAGTCTAAAAACCAGCCTATTGACTTTTTGAGCCCCCTATTGGACTGGTGCTATAATGCATTTACCATTACACCTGTACTGGGAGTTAAACTAATGTAAAATATTATTATTATCAGAGACACGACTAATTGCAAAATATTACTTCATAATATACTGGTACTTTATTTTACTTAGTTCTGATACTTTTGCTTGACTTTCCTGAAATTAATCATGAACTCATGAAACATGAAAATGTTTTTTTATTCCATGTGAGCTCTGTGTAAACATCGGTTTGGGCTGTGAGTGATGTGTTTGTGAATAAATGGTGTTGATGTGTGCTAATTTTCCTCTACTTATGTTGGAGCTCAGGCTCGCTCTCACTCTCACAAAAACATACAAAAAGTTCAATATTACTTTTTTTTGTTTGCATTGTAGTTGTGTAGCTTATAGTCGTGCTATAGTTGTGTGTCTATGCCATGATGATTCATTCATTTACTTTAATGGCCACTTCATATGGGGTTGCAATTCATCACAGGGCATATGTACTCTCTCTCTCTCTCACTCTCTCACACACACACACACACACACACACACACACACACACACACACACACACCAGTTTACATATTGCATGTATTTGGAATGCGGGAAGATACTGGAGTACCCAGTGGAGACCCATGCATACGACGTGGAGAGTACATGCAAATTTCACATGGACGGAATCCATGACAGAATATAAACTGGGGGAGTCTGAAGCTATGAAAATACAGTATGCCAGTATCTTGCCAGTTTTAGGACTATTACCCCTGCATCATCCTGGTTGGGGAGGGGTGTTTGGAAGCCTATCCTGGAATTCACTGGGTCATCATGGATGGGTTTTCAAGGGTCAGAATCGCTAGAGAATTGCCACTGTGCCACCCAAATGCCATTTGACATTTAGATACATTACCTTTAAGCCTTAAGTGCAACAGTGGCAGAAACAGTACTTTAAAAGCTGCACAGCTAAAAACCCCAGGTTAGGTCCGTGCCCCCAGCGTATGTTTTGTGTCTTAAGTACAGTAGATGGATGGGAAGTGATTATTTATGTCAGTTGGATATACTGACATAATTTTCAGATTGTGTTTTTTGTCTTTCACTGCCATTTAGATGACAGCCAATGGTCCAGCTGTAACCCTCAACCAGGACAAATCATCACTACAGATGAATAAATCACTATATACATAAATATATAGTTAAATATATTTTATTACAGTATATTCCTCACAGTTTGCCTGTCTTTCAACAGTAAAGTTATATGGACTACATTATTACATTTAAAAACATATGAACCCAGAACACGGTTTTGCTTTGTAACTGCTATTTTACCACAGTTATTATTTTTGGCATGAGTTTCTGCCCTCTCTTTGGTGGAAATTTGCATTTCAGTTGGTTAACGAACACATTTGTATAAAACATGCAGTGTGCAGCAGCCATGTTTGTCAGTAACAGCTGAGTAATGAAAAAGATAAGCAGAGCTGATAAGAGTGCCTGATAGTATCTCAACAGCACACGTTGTCAAAACACATCTTATGCTGACTAAAACAGAGAGCATGGCTGTCCAAATCCATGGCTGTTGAATGTAAAACACCAAGAACAACACCATAAAGACGCCTGAAAGATTGCATAATTAATTAAGCTCTGGAATTGTCCTCAACTGACTAGGATTTACTTTTTGTCCAATATGTTATATTCAGCCAGTGGACAGTAATTGTACGTTAGTTTTTGTGGAATTATGCTGGTTGTTTTATTTTTTCATTTCATTGAGAAAATTAATGAAATTTCAGTTGACTAGGGATACCTAAAAGTTTTACATTTGAAGAATTAAGGAGCAATGCTTGTTGCAACCAAGCATGCCAATTATTTATTTATTCTTATTATTCCACATAGCCAGTGGACCATGTCGTTCATGTTTTTTGCCATCTGTCCCCAATAGGAAAAATCACACAGGCAAACATTTCTGGGTCATCGCCCTTGGTCAGGCTGCTCTGTCTGAATTCTGCTGTAATAGACAGATGTGCCTGTGTTTAGCTGAATTCTAAAAACATCAATAAACATATAATACTGTCGTTATCTATGTGCCTTCATGTAAATCCGCGTTTTTGTTCTGTACTGACGAGGCCTACTTCGAACCTAGTCTGGTGATCCAACTTGCTTTCCATAATGTTTTTAGAGCTGGGTTATGAAAAATTGCTGATAAATTACAAATATAAGACAGCTGTGCTTTTTGAAGTAAATCCAACTGTATGTCAGCATGCAGAAGAAGACCTTAAACAACTGCAATAGCTGCAGCATCTAGGAGAAGTGTCCATGTACAGTACCGGTAGTTGTGGTGTATGATTCCACTTGAAGAGGCTTTGTCAAACGAGCTTAAATAATCTGCTGACTAAATTCTATGCCAATTATTGGAAAAAAACTATACTAATCTCCTGAACTATACTAATATTCCTGCAAAACACCTTATTTACACTTATGTAATTCAGTAATAAAATCTAATATTTTAGCTATACATACACCTAACAGGTTCATTGTGTGAATTATTGGTCCCATGCACACCTACGTTTGTGTGTATAATATTGTGAAGCCTTTTCACTGACATCATATTACTGATCCTAACCTTGACCTCAGTAGCCTAAAACAAAACGTTGGGCTCTTTTGGTTTTAAAAAGAAAGTTAGTTTTCCCTGTTTTGCCCCCACAAAATCTCAGCATCCTTACAATGATATATAAACATGACCCACACATATACACACCAGGACTGAACCAAATAACTGAAAGACTGACTGCATGGTAAAAGTGTTACCAACAAGCTCATAAAATAAAAATCCTACATGGTCTGGTGTTGAATGAACAAAACTTGGACACAGGGTTACAAATAAAACCTTATCTTACCTAGAGTTACAGGATACCAAATGTGGTCTTGCATTATATGTTTGTTTCTTTATTTGTTTATTTAATGTCACATCTGCATCAATGGTTATTATGACAGGAGCACGGTTATTTCAATCCTAGTCAGACACAGTCGGGGATCTCCGGAGCTGTAAGGCAACCACACTGACCACTTGTGCCACCACACTTTATTGCTAATGAAGGATTAAGAAGCTTAACAAAGAATGGTAAGCTCTGAAAACAAAATGTTAGTCACCTGTGATGAAATGTACCTAATAGAGTTTAATACCTCCACAAACACAAATAACAGCTGCAGTTTGATTTAGCATGGACTAGACAAGTTTCTGGATGGGGATATCAATGTTCAGCCACAATTGCATCACAGAATTGTGCAGTTTAGCCAGATTTCATGGTTTCCTTCTCTTATATTTTCATGAGGATTCACATCTGGAGATTTTACAGGCCAGTACAGATTTGTGACTGCTCTGATTGATCATCATACAAATCAGTTACATTTGCAGTCCTGTGAATGGAAGAACTGTGATCTTGAAATACATGGTTGGAAATGTTATGTTCATGGGTAACATAATGAGTAATAGGCAATTCCTGGCTGTCCAGAAGTTCAGTGTAGGCACTGTGGTTCAACCAAAAAGCAATGTCTGTGTATTTAAAACACCCCCAGAACAGAATCTCGTATAGCTGGAACCATGCCTAGCACACAGTCCTCACTGAAGGTCTTCAGTAAACACAATGCATGGCATCATTCATATATAGGATATTGAGATTCATCTAATCAGCTGATTTCTCCAATAATGAACAGTCCAATTATTGTATCTTTTTGTCCACTTTAACCAAACAATACTGTGAGTAGAACTGTGCAAAGGCCTTTTGTGTGCCATTCTTCTCCGTATGTTCATGGTATGCAGTATCTTTTCAGAAGTTTTTGTGACTTCTAGAAGCAATTTGTGCCTAGAGACCTGTCAGTTTCGTATTTTGGTGAAATTCCAACTGGAATATCTTATAGAGAGATATTGTTGTCACTGCTGGTAGATACATATGACCATATGCTTGGATACACCTGCAAATTGAGCTACTTCCATCACCTTATAGTGTTAGGCAAACAATGATTGTGAAATGTAATCATTATTGCCAATCATTGATATCTGCTTTGCAACCCATTTTTCATGCATCGAGTAAGACATTCACCACACTGTAGCACCTCTTCTCAATCTATGAATCCCATCACAAACCCTATAGGTATTTATAGCCCAGTCGTCCTTCTGCAATGGCATATCTAGGAGTCTGACGTTACTTCCACCTAAAACATGCAAGGTGACAATTTTTTAGTCTGGGGAGCTTTTATGAAATCTTTTAATCTACATTTTGCTTACAAAATGTTTAAGCAGTGCCTCTGTTTTACAAGAACTATTGTGAGTGCAATTGATTGGTATAATTTTTTGGAAGTTCAATTAATGTTGTCTCAATAAATATTTACCCTATTAATAGACATATTATCAAATATTCCTTTCCTACTATTTAAGTCATTTTAACCCTCTTATTTACGTTTTTTTTGTATTATTCCTTTTTAAATCACTTTCAATTCCGTGCCTACTGGTACCTGTAACTGCAGGTGACCTTCAAGTCTGGTTTCCTCCCACATTCCTAGCACATCTGTTCAGTTGACTCATCTCACCCCACGACCCCCAACTGGCGAGTTTGTCTGACTAGTATTGTTATAACCTTGCTCTTGTTAGGAATACCCATCGACACTGATGTGACACTAAATAAATAAGTAAAGAAACAAACAATCATGTTGCAGGCCCACCCTGAGTGCTACTGTTTATAGCAGCTGGCTCTTACCACTGAACCACAGGATTTGCACAGTAGGTTTTAATTTGTTCCAATACTAAAGACTTAATAATGTGTCTAAGTGTGGCCTTGCCTTATTTGAGGACTATTTTTAAATGCCTGCTGATTTTTAGTATTAATCAAATGCCAGGACTCAACTGATCAGCGTATGCCATAAAGAACAAAAACAAAGAAAAACATGTAAAAACACTGTCAATGAATTGCAAGTTTATTTTGATCTGGCCTCACACAGAGCCATACACAGTGTGTTTTTGTTTATCTAGCATAAAAAGTAAGATGGTATTACCACACCAGGAGAAAAGAGAAACAGACTGAATCTTTGTCTAGTCTCAACAGTTAGTAGCAAGTAGTTAGATCCAAAATGCTGGTTTTGTTTCATTTTAACACTATGGCTCAAAAAAGACAACACTACATCCCATCTGAAAACATCTCAACAATTATTTCATTTGCTGCAAAAACGTGTTTTAAATCTTGCTGGAACTTAACACTCAGTGAACATTTTCACTTAGATCCCTCTCTCACTTCCTACTGATAACACTCATTCATTTACATGTTGCTGTCTTTTGTCTTTCATATGGTGCTCAATGAGTCCACATTCAGAGTCAAATTTGCCAGACCTCCCTGCTGGGCTCTCATGGACAGGGAGGAAACTCTCCTCTTCAAAGATGCATGGTGATGAGTATGTGGAAAGCCATGCCATGTTTTACCACGTGTGGCCTGAGCTGTCGTCCGGGAAAAAAAACATTACATCTCCAATTATGTGGCCAGTCTAAACATTTATGAAGATTCAAATTATTGTGGAGTTAATGTAGACGTGATGGGATTAAGTGATTTGTGTGAACTGTATTTCTGAGATGGATTTTTTGTTTGACAAAGTAAGGGAAGTGTTTCATTAGCTTCTTGCTTGCAAAATTACAAGGGGTACCTTGTTTAGCCACTGGTTGAGCAGAAGGCTGACTGTCTCCAATGGGACCGGCTGTACTGGTCAGTGAGTAGTAAATGGTATCCCAGGACTGTGGCTTCTCTGTTAGCTTGTCCCATCTGTCCAGCTTGAAAAAGATCCCATTTGGCTTGTGCAAGCTCTTTGTCTTTAGGAGGTTCATGCAGAGATTATCCAGAAAATTGCAGTGTCAGTGTTATGTTGAAATAAAGGTGCTTTAACTAGAAATAACATTAGAAGCACAAATCCTGTATTTTGTTCTAACATTAACTTTCAACTATCTGTTCACTGACTTGAACAGAATTATGATTCAATTAAATTATATATATATATATATACTGGATGATTTTGTTGCTGTACATAAAGCTCTTGGTGGGACTGTGTTATACATCTGGGTACAATTAAGAGAGAAAGAAAGAGAGGTGGAGACCTATGTGGTGGACATGTCTGGGGGTGTCGCCCATACACGCACACACACACACACACACACACACACGCAGAGAAGAAGGAGGGAGAACGGTTAGATCAGTCCTCCGACTCGAACCGTTGTTTGAATGGACGCGGACTGAATGAAACTCGAAGGGTCGGATTATTAAAGATGAGCGCACGCGGTGAAATCCGATCGATCAGACCGCGTCTCCCCAAGAGCGCCTTTCATTTCATGTGAGTAAGGGTTGTTCAACAATATCTTGTTAAAGGAATTGTGTTTGTAGAAGTTTGGTTATTAGCTTTGTACTGTAACAGTGTTAACAGTATCTTGCACTCCTTCTTGCTTTTGTCCTGTACATGCTGTATGCCTCAAATTTTTGCCTTTAATTTTCACTAAACGTCTAAATTCTACATAATACTGTACACCTCAATTGAGTATTCTATGCTAGCATAGTGGTTTTGAGTTTAAACTCAAAGTGTCTGTAGAGGCAAACAGACAGACAGAGTTTAGTTTAGACATATCATATCGCACATTGGGACACTGCTAAATTCAGAAACGATTTACGCAATTTTCGTAGACATTTATGTAGGCGGTGTCTGTTCAATTCAATCATTGCTTAATAAAAATAAGTTATCTAATATGTAATTCCAGTGCTGAAGATTGGGAAAGTGATGCACCTTTAAAAAAACATTTTTTGTGACTGTTTTAAGGGAAAAAAGACGAAGTAATTGTGTACACGACTATCCTACAGTTTCAAAGTAAATGTCCATAGCTGTAACTCGTCTCTTTGTGTTGTCTTGTTTACTTTTTCTCTTTGGAACTTCAAATGGTTTACCCAGATTGGTTTATTTGAAAGAAACTGTGTTTTCCTGTGCGTATACAGTTTGATATAAACTGCGTCGTGAACAACTGGCTATTCAAATCGTTCCCAGCATTTTAACAGCTGGATGAAGATTTGTAAACTTGAATCAATGTGTAGTACATTTAAATTCAGAGTGATTGGCACTCTCCACTCCACCAGCTACTTTAGCATGATCAAACTATATATGCCAAGCGCACACAAATTCACCAAAGAAGCAATTATCTATATAATAACTAAATAAACTAAAAGTATACATTTACCACCATACAACAACACTATGTAAGTCAAATTGGTATAATTCCAACCAGCCATCTCTGATAGTCAGCCATAAATAAATTCATTCCTATCTTCCCTTTATCATAGTTTCGTATTCCAGTATTGTTGGATAATGCTGAATAAATCCCTTTTAGTCATCAGCTGAATCCACTGGACTTTGTGTCTGTGAAACTGTAAAGAAATGCAGATTTTGTTAGGTGGTTGCTTTAGTTGACTCTGCTTTACTCAGTGAAATGGGAGAAATGCATTTTGTTTTGTGTTTTTTTTTAATTATCACGCAGTCATTTTAATGTCTTTAAAACTTGTTTAAACTATCTTTAGACTATCACAATAGCCTATTCTTACAGCAAGAGTCAATTGGACTGATTTACAAATTGACCAGTCTTAATCCAGTCTTGAGTTACCTATATATTGTATATTTGTGTCAGGTGTTAATAGTGTTCTTGTTAGGTATGCAATAGCCGATAACCGCTTCTAACAAATGTTTAAATTGTACTTTCAAGTAAAACTTTAAAAAAAAAATCTCTACAAAGTTGAAGGTACAAACCTTGTTCATGATTGAGCAGTGCCCAAGTTTAAGCCTCAGTGGAGAAGGGACTGATGGCATGTATCCTATCATGGTTTTCAGGAATTTTAGGGAAAAACAGCCCTACATTATCACAACTCCTCCATAAAGTCAGGGCTAGGCTCTTTTTTCTATAACCATTTTTCTTTCTGCCAAAATGCTCCTTTCCCCTTAATCTGACTCCAGGAGTTTATGTTTGGGATTGGATAAAAGTAAATGCCTTTTTTGGCATGCCTTACAAATAGTTAGCTGACAGTTATAGTTAGCAACCTGTGATTTTTTTTTTCCAAACCTCAGCACTTTTGTCTCAATTCATTTGTGTTCTTTCTAATCATCTCCATGTTGATGAATGTCTATGAATATAATATAATCTGTAACTCCTTGGAATTTATACCTCAGTGAAGCAAGACATCATAGATGACCAGTTAAAAAGATTCACACTGTGGCTACTTTAAAAATTAGTACGTTATTACTTTAGTTTTATTTGCCATTTTCAAGTAAACACATTTACTTTCTTATTGTTTGTTTTTCTGTAAACATTACTGCAAAATGTTGTTGCTGACCATCAACAAGTCCTTACATGTATTGAGAAGCTCATAAATGGTAGGGTCTTATACTGGTAACATTCTTGCTATTTGCTGTATTTTAGCATTTGTAATTAGTGAGTTGAAACACAGGCAGTTCTCTTTGCTGATAATTGAATGCTGACTTTACATATGTTCTGTGAAAAACACATACTGAGCACTCTAATTGTTCTTTTCAGGTAATGTGTTGTATTGTTTCATATTAAAAAACACAAGAACAATGACATTATGAGCATGCTCGAATATATTGCTTTATAATTAACTTAGTTGGTTCCAGTATTCTGTTAACCCCCACGTTCTGTTTGATCATAATATTCCTCTGTTGCTCCATGCCAAGACTTGCTTGTAATCCCACTGCACTAATCACTAACGTTAATGTACTTGTTTCTTACGCTTTTATAGAGATTTTATAGCAGGGACTCAAGCTTGCTTCAAATAGGGAAGAGGTATGGTTTTGATTAGCTTGAGGAAACCCAGAGAGGTTTATTACAACTAGACAAGTTCTTATTCAATCACTCCAAGGTCAAGGGAAGGTTGTAGATGAACATGCAATGGTAATTGGGTGGTTCAAAATATCTTGTGATGATATGTTTCTACATCCATAAAGAGGAGAGTCTTCCTAGATGCTTTGACAGTTGGATCAGGTTTTAACGAAGAAGAACAGCAACCCTCATCTTTGGCACAAATAACACCAAAGGCTAAACCTCTGACTGACACAAATCCACAGTCTAAGTGAGACTGGTTTTTTTTGCCTTTGGCTTTTTTGCGTTATTAAGATCTTCTCATTCAAACACCTGCCACCAGATAGTTGTAAATGACAATAATAATAATAATGTCAGTACTCTGTTTATGGCCAAATTTCTCATGTTTGTGGTCTTTATGTAAGTTGCCCATGGCTGTGCACTAAATTTAGTGTGTGTGTGTGTGTGTGTGTATGTGTGTATATATATATATATATATATATATATTTTTTTTTTATACAACAGTTAGTTCGGACCTCGTAATCTGATTGGTTGAGAAGTGTTCTAGCTGTCTCACACTAAAGCTGTATCACTCCGCGGACGCGTTGCCTACATATACACACAAACGTCCGTTACTGGAAACCGG
>JAUZSU010014280.1:0-11011 GCA_034780255.1 Parotocinclus maculicauda
ACATTTACATTTCCAGCATTTAGCAGACGCCCTTATCCAGAGCGACTTACAACTGATACAGTCTTACAATCCAAGCAGTTGTGCGTTAAGGGCCTTGCTTAAGGGCCCAACTGTGTCAACTTGGCAGAGGCAGGATTTGAACCCTGGACCTTCTGGTCCTGATGCCATTACCTTAACCGCTAGGTTACCACAGTATGCATTAGGGCGTCTGCTAAATGACGTAAATGTAAATATCTACATTCCCAAATGCTGATTAGATATTTGCATGGGATAACAGGCGTACCTAATAGTGGCTGGTGTATGTGCTGTATATATCACCCCCCTACAGGGGGAGGTGGCCTAGATTAGCCTATGTGCTAGATCTAAATTTAATACGAAGTTAAACTCTAATTATTGACAGTTTTTAAATCTATTTTAGGTCCCTCCATACGCTTTATCTTTGAGGGGTTAGCTAATTAATGCTCCAATCTTTCCACTTCAACTTCTCCCCCCAGACTCTGGGCCTGTTAATGCTAATCATCAGCTCATTCCTCTTCACTGTGTGAGCTCACTGAAAGGTCTGAATCCCTGACAACGTGCGCCATCAATTAGACTTAATTACATGTACATATGCTAATGACCCATAGCCCTGCCATGAACGGCACTGCTTAGCACACATACATCTTGGTGTGGAACTTGTCCACATGTGGGGAGTAAAAAATGGGTGCACTGCTTAGCTTCTCATGTGATAAATGGATTTCCACGGCTCTAGATTTCCATGCAATCAATTACTTTATCAAGAGACTTTCTTATTCGGGCACAGACATCTGCTGAGTTCTGTTTTTGTGTGGAGTAAGAAAGGAGGGGCAGCGGTTCGTCTCTTGGCTGGTGACTGATATCGACAGGCTGGTCAGCACAGTTAATATAGGAATGTAAGAAATTGGTCTTCTAGTCAATCCATTAATTCTTATTTATTCAAACCTTCTGCAGAGCAACATTTTTCCAGTTGAGTAAAAACTGTTGATCTGGCGGTTCTACAGAAGTCAGTAGCTACACTGTTATAGATCACATCTAGATTGTTTGGGAAGTAGGCCACGTTACAAACCAAAAGGTGTTATTATAGCCAAAGGCTGTCCAATTTGTGACTGACTTGCCCCACATATGCATCATGCAGTTTATTAAAAGTGAATTCAGTCAAATCAGTAGTGCTTAGAACCAAAATATTGTTAGCTTAACCATGTTATCTAATTGAAAACAATTGCCAAGTAGAACAAAGATGCACATATGTGCCCCCAGCTTCAGTTTTCCAAGTACAGTTGACCCAGTATGAATGCTTACATTTTAAAATTACATAAATGTACTGTTTGCTTCCCACTTACTGTGTGTTTCAAAAACTTTTTACAGACACATTAACAACTACTCAAAGAATCTCTGGATTATGAGGTCTAAATGTACGTCAATTGTTTCCTGAAGCAATAAACACTTTAAAAATATCTTCAAAGTAAATGCTTTTCATCACTTTGTTTTGAAATGACTTCAAATGCCTGCTGTGCCTCTCTACCATTCATCCTATAGGTAGGCAAGGGACTCGCCTACCCTTTTTTACCCTCTGCCCCGGAGTAAATTATAGGTCTTCTGTACTCTTTGGTCTGAGGGTAAGAGACTAGGCTGCTATCCATCAGTTCTAGGGTAGAAAAACAGGCCTCTGTATCCAGCAGATCCAGGGTAGAAAAAGGGGCTTCTGTATCCAGCAGTTCCAGGGTAGAAGAACAGGCCTCTGTATCCAGCAGTTCCAAGGTAGAAGAAGAGGCCTCTGTATCCAGCAGTTCCAGGGTAGATGAGGCCTGTGCATATGTTAAGTTTGGGAGGGATAATAACCTCTCAGAATCTGGTTAGGAAACCAGGGTTCCGTACCTGTTAGTCTCAGGGAAGAAAACAGGGCCTATGTACTTGTCAGTTCCAGAAAATGAGACAAAGGCTCTGTATACATTATTTTCAGAGTTGAAGACGAAGCTTTCCTATCCATCAGTTCCGGAGTAGATGATGATGATTTCACTTTATCCTCTATATCAGTCCCACAGTCCCAGAAAAGGACAAAAGGCCCCTGGACTTGGCCCCTGGTCAAATGCTTAAAATGTGTTTTAGGATACAATGACTTTGTACCTCATTAGTCTAAGGGAATAAGGGGTTCCTGTCAGTTCCTGTGAAGTACAAGTGATTTCTGTGTCTATCTGTGCAAGGGAAGTAAACAAACTCATTGCACCCCGTTTCTCTTAGGGAATAACGTGTGGCCTCTGCATGTCCAACCCAGGCCTTACTTGTAGCCTCAGAGAAAGAGGTGTGGTCTTACTTCCTGTCACTCTTCATTACGGAGATGTTGTCCTGTGCCCATCAGCTTGCATCAATGAGAGGCTATGCTTCTGTACTTCTGTAAATCTTATGAAAAGAGGCAAGCTTTCTGTTTCCTTTCATTCCCAGTGAAGGAGACACAGCCTCTGTACTCATCAGTCTCATGGAAGCAGACGAGGCCTTTGTAGCCCGTCAGTCACAGGACAGGAGGCCTCTGTGCCTGTCAATGCTAGTGAACACATTCACATAGGTCTCGCTGGCCCCAGAGATGGACACGACGCTTCAGTGGCAGTCAGTCTCAAAGGAGGTGGGATTGGCCTGTCAAGAGTGGAAACATGACCACTGTTCTCTGACCTTACTAATTAAATCCATCTGAACATAGCACTGAATTAAGTGGTGTCATGCCATGTGGAATTGCATTACATGGAAACATCACACGTTGATAATTTCAGAATGAAAGACGGAGAATCTTGTTTAGAGCCCCTTCAAACTCAATGGCACAGCTGCAGTGTTCCTTTAATGTGACTCTTTAAAAGCCCAATTGACCTGGGTCTCAGTCCAGCTCGGAGGTGGTGTCTTTGAACTTCTCAACCAATAAAGCGTCTTAGGAGCTGGAGCGGTGGAGTGACGCTGGGTGACCTCGGTCGAACAGGGGGGCAGTGCACTGGCAGCAGAAATTTCAGAGGCTAATGTGGTTTGATAGTGGATTGATTAGGAAAGGTGTTTCAGCTGCCCTTCCATAATGGTGTGTGTGTGTGTGTGTGTGTGTGTGTGTGTGTGTGTGTGTATTGCTGTGCTCAGGGTTACTTGCCCGCCAATGTAGAGCGTAGAGCCAGCACACTGCAGAGGAAGAGGCAAGAGTACTTTGGATTCATCGAGCAGTACTACGACTCCCGCAATGACGAACATCACCAAGACACATACAGACAGGTAATTACCACCTCCACTTTCCTTTTATTTTCTTAATAAGCCTAAAGAGCTCAGAATCAGAGCCCATAGTACTTTATGTTTACTTAAAGGATTCTATATTAACCAGAAAAATGGCCAAAGATCTCATTTTTCTACTTAAATATTAAATGTAGTGAGTCAGTCAGGTTGCGTTCTGAAGGCCACTTTCTTTCCTCAACATATGCCCACGTTTCATATATTCACCTCCAGTTACAGAACCTTGCAAAAATCTTAGGCCACCATTACATTTTTAGCAAATTTATAATGCCCATGTATAGCCCATTGTCGATGACCGGACCCAAACATTTTAGACCTTAGGATTGGCTACCATTCCTGATCAAGCTTCTTTGGAGTGTAAAACGTTCAATGTGGCAGCCAGATGAACCCACATTGGCTCGGAGGGTGGCACCGCCGCCTCACAGCAAGAAGGTCCTGGGTTCAATCCCAGTGTGGAGCGGCTGCATGTAATCCCCATGTCGGTTTACTCCGGGTACTCCGGTTTCCTCCCACAGTCCAAAGACATGCATGTTAGGTTAATTAATTACTCTAAACTGGCATTGAATTGTGTGTATATAACTAGTTCTGATTTAACCTCGTGTGTAGATAATAACCCTGTGTGTTGCTGAAATTGCCACTGTTGACATTAGCAACGTTAAATAAATCAAATAAACAAACAATCCCACTGTAGCTCATAAAAGCTGTTTTTCCTTTTTTTAAAATTCTGCATAAAAAAATTGTATTTCTTTGGTTATCTTCTAATAAGGAAGCAAATAAATACTTGTGTGTGTGTGTGTGTGTGTATATATATATATATATATATATAGCTATGGCTAAACAATTATATATCTAATCTAATGGTGGCCTAAGACTTCTGCCCACACCTTGTTCTGCAACACTTGGGCTACAGTATGAGTTGCTATAGCCTGTTTTAAAATGTTTTTTTTTTTTCTTCAGTTAGAAAACACCCAAAACCAAATCCCATAGTCCAGTAGAACTGCTCCCCTAGACCGCAGTCCAGCAAAGCACCCATCTTATTATTCTCCTGTCAACCTGACCAACAAAGAACAGGGTTAAAATGTGAAAAATACAAATAAAATAAATCGAAACACCTAAATAATAATCAAATAATTAAGATAAGAGAGATAAGATTAAACTTTATTGATCGCTTTCGGAGCGTTACCTCAGAGATATTGAGATTCCAGCATCATTATTACAATACAAACATAAAATAGAGGAGGTAAAAAAGGGAAAAATAAAGGATATCTATTATAAATAATATATGCTATATGAGAATCTGGTAGAATCTTTAATAATTAAGTAAAAAATGGTGGCCTTGGTGGCTCAGTGGGTGGAGCTAGCTGTTAGACCTGGGTTCAGTGCCGGTTACGGCTTGCAAAGTCACGATGGAGGCATAAACATAAACTAAAGCCGCTCCTAGTTCCAGTCCCGAGACTGGATAAATAGATCAAATACTGTTGTTGTTTTTAAAAATTTTTAAAAATTTGTTAGTACAGGATGAATTTAGAAAAATAAGTGAATAAATAATAAGTGATTTAAAATCTGCTAGGCTGTAAAAAAAAATGTTCATAGAGGTCTTAGAATAAATTTTTATATTCAGTAAGAAAGAAAAAAAGAAAGTCTGGCTCTTTTAGAGGTTTATTTTAGAGGTTTATTTTAGAGGTATATTTTGTAACCTGTATCTATATACGGATATGGGATATTTAATTTTGAAGTATTAAAAGTAATTTAAGTAGTATTCAAAGTATTAAAGTAGTAATGTTTGTGAGCAGTTTATTTTTCAAATATGTTTATTTTGTAAACTTTATCTAGTATGACTTAACGTGACTATAAGATTTACATAATCTGAAAGTATTCGGTGTAAAATAATTGTGTAAAGCAGTTAGAAAAAGGAACATGCTAATCCAAATCCTGCTATTCAGCTTATTCTGGTTCAGCTTTTTTTGCTTATAGCACAGTTTTATTACGTTCCTTTTCATTCACCAGTAATCTTTACATCTCCAGACCTTACTGGCACTGTTCCAGACCAAGGTGTTAAAAAAAAGCCTATGAAAGTCAGTGGGATCAGAGTGTGAGGAAGCTGATGCAGACATTTTATTCTTTAGATCTTTAGCGATTTTTGAAAAATAAGGATGGCAGATCCACCAAAAATTTCAGCCAAAAATTACTTAGATTAAAAAAAAAAAAAAAATCAAATAGACCAAACTTTTGGAAAAAGGTTGATATCAGAATGAGTAAAAGATGACTGCAGATAACGAACACGTGGAGCTTAGGGAACAAAGGCTTTGAACCTTTCACAAAAAGAAAAAAAAAAAAATGCTTCAGGCGATGGCTTTAACCAGCAGGGGGTGTTTTTAAGGACAGGAATCAATACATTGGTGACTGGGATTAAGAGTGGCTTGGGACAGGATTTTGGGTGTGTGGGAAAATCTGGGCTGAAATCTGGAACTCCGCAGACGGAGACAGCAGTCGTAACTGTTACATGGATGTAAAAATGATGTCTCTGAAACTCATTTAATAGCAGCAACATCTTGAAGGTAATTAATAGCAGATCAGCAGCAATTGTTTTTAGTCAAACAATCTGTAATCATTCATAATAAAATAGTTTTTTATTGTATTACATAAAAAAATTAACCTTTCCAATTCCAGGTTTAATAGAATTAGAATACTTTTATATAGCAGGGTGAATAAAATTGGGGCCAAATACCTGAGAGCTTGTTGCTTGTTTGTATCTTGGACCCAAAACACACATCAAAGCTTTGCAACAGCTACTTAAAGACCAAAGAATATTAAGTGCTGACTTTCATGGACTTTCACCTGACATAAACGACAGCAAGCATTTATGGGGGCACCTACAGTAAGAAGTCTTCAGCAGCATCTGAAGGCGCTTTATGGGGTAGCATAAAAACATGCTGGGATCACACGGATCATCAGACTTGTGCAGTCCACGTCAGCTCGGGTACATGCTGACATTACAGCAGAAAGGAGAACATGCCAAATACTTACAAATACTTTATATTCAAAAACTCAAAGAAGAACTTTTCAAATTATGTTGATTAGAAAGCCCTGTTTAGGCTTGCATGTCCTTTCATGAGACTTACTATACTGTGCAAAAGTCTGAGGCCACCATTAGATTAGTTGTTTTAGCGGTGATATAATGACCATATATAACATATTGTCCAAGATTGGACCCAAAAATGTCAAACCTGGATTCGTCACTCTTTTCCTCTGATTTTAATTCCATTCGTAGTGTGCTTTAGCATTTCATAGCCTTTTCACTTTTGGAAAAAAAGCGACTCCTTGGCTGCTGCCCTTCCAATTTTTTCAGACTGTAAAAGGGTCGAAATGGAATTTAGATGAACCTGCAAAATGCTGCTGTTGGAAGTGGCAGTCAAACTACATTTTCTGCTCACACTCATAAGGTTATTTTTTTAATTAAATATCCCATAATGAATCATCCCTTAATTTTTGTGAGCATTGTCCTTACCATTGTAGCCCATAGAAGCTGTTTTTCTCATTTGGTTCTCAGTTTTGAAATACAGGACACAAATTTCCCATATTTGCTGTTTCCATTCTATCAAAGAACAGAAACAGACAATGTTCTATGGTATTTATACCACTACTAAAACAAAGGTATGTTCAATCTAATGGTGGTCTAAAACTTTTGCCCAGTGCTGTACATCCCGTATATCTTGTCCTGTTTCGAGTTTTATTTACAAAATACAGGCACATTAAACATCACAAATTTACACGATCTCTTTGAATCACTCTAAACTCTAAGGAATTGCGTTCGTAAAGAGGAAAATAACTGCGTCTTTGCAAAGCTGTCGCTGAAAAGAAATCCATAAACGTGTTTGACGTTAAGAGAGGGAGAGTGCGCAGGGCACGGACTGGCTAAGCGAATCGATGTGCTGCACACAGCGCTACATTGAAATACGATTGTCCCTATCTTGGAAAATAAAAACATTGAAAATCGTTATGGTGGTCAGTGCTGATATTGACTAAACGATGAGTTGGAAACATCTGCAGCATCTTGGCCGTTTATTCGATGCTGTTACTCTACAGCTTCATGATACGGTTTCATCTGGACGTTCTGATGATGCCTGCTGCTTATCTTTGGACTGCCTTTTCATACACTGCCAAAAGCATGAACTGCTTCCCAACTCCTCCTGTTCAGTAACTCATGACCTCTCACGAGGCGCTTCTGCCAACGGTCGGACTGCTCCGAGATTCCACAGCTGTTCATCATAATTAAAGGGTAGGCGAGAGTCCTGAACGCTGGTTGAAGCGCTCTAAAAAGCGCCGCTTCTCCACGCTGTTTTAAGATCTTCCCAGCTTCAGTGGAAACACCACAGGGGTTCTTCCCTGTTGCTGAAATTCAAGGGCAGCAGTTTAATGCGAGTGAACTTTACAGAAGTAGGAATTTGTATGTCGCTGTAGAGGTTTCTTATGAACATCACTGCATTTCTCAGTAGAACAGAAGCGCATGCAGGATTACGGGCCCCCAACTGACTTCTCCCGCGTAGGCGCCTGTTCCGCAGAGCAGGCTGGGAGGCTTCCCGCTGCGAGTTGTGACAGTCATTATGGCAATTATCTACTCTCTTGGGCAGTTGTAGGGACGAATGCCCTCTCTCTCCCCATGTATGCACTGGTACGTTGCGGTGTTTCGAGGTTAAACACAGGGACACATTTTAATAGAGCTGTACCGCTGGAACGCTCGAATTTCCTTCGATTCACGATTCCACCAGGAGTTCACCATTCAGTTTTTTCACGATTATCGATTTAACATTTTGTTTGAAGACTTACGTTTTATTTTTGAAAGGTAAACAAGGCGAAGCAAATCACGCTTTCCTGTACGTGTTCAAACAGAAACGAAAAAATCTTTTAGTGACTTGCAATTAAAAGAAATGACCAGAAACAAACATCTAAAAATATTTTAGTAATATTCTAGTTCTACCATATCTTAAATAACTAAAGTGAAAACACTTCTTGTGCATTTTGACTAATAAAAAATTCTAATAATGTGTATGTTTCTTGCACTAAAAATCCAAAAATAATGTTATGAGGAACAATAAGCAAAGGCAGTCTGCACCTTAATGACTGGACCAGCTGTTACAATGATCACCAATCCCTGTTTTAGGTCCTATCAATAGATTTAATATCATCTAATATTCCAAACTCCAAAACCCAGTAATTAAAAGTTATTAGTGATTAATTACTAATGCTGAAAACGTCTAGAAGAAATCAAAACCAACATTTTTAATATCTTTAATTAATAGTATGTGATTGCAGTACGTTTGTCTAAGGGTCAAATTACGTCTGCCGTCTCCAACGTTCCGGATTCCAGCTCTCGCATTTTACCCTTGCTCTCCATTTGTCCTTGCCCACCCAACCTGCATGTTCTTAATTTTCTCAGTCATTTTCTCTGCTATTTAAACCCCTTGTGTGAAGCGATCAAGGTGAAGCCACGCGCTTTCCTAGTTTGGTGCGATTGTTCGACTTTGTTTGCGGTTCTGCTACAGTTTACGTTTTTATTGCGTGACGTTACTTGTTTGTTTTCGACAGGACAAGTGCTCCATAAATCCCCTGTTTTATATCCCTGTTTCTGTGTGGGTTTACTCTGAGTACACTAGTTTCCTTCCATACTCCAAAGACAGCCTTTTTAATGCCTGTTTATGAGCAACTTTTCTCAAGCAAAATTACGTTCAATTCACCTGAATTTTTTGCTGCAACATCAAGTGGTTGCACATTGCCCAATTCCAGAATGCATACAGATTTGGGGAAATTCGCACCCTCAGTAAATAGCCCTGCCACTATGAATACAAAACGTGCTATTTTTAAAATAATTTCAGTTGCCATGTTGCAAAAAGTTCCCTACATTGTAACCTATTAATATACAACCCCACTAGTTATTATATGACAATATCCAGCATGTGCTTTTCATCATCAAGACAAGTGAGATAGAGAGTGAGAGACTAATAAAGGATTTTTTAAAGGCATTCATGCTACTAAGTTGACTTGCAAATGTTCCACAACATTAAAATGTAACTTAAAATAGTTCTAAGTATGATAAACCACTCCATGTTGCGCTTATATAGAGAAATGCTAAACATATGTGTGGTTTAAACACACGAGTGCTATTTTTAAGCAACATGAGAGATGAGAGGAGCTGAAGGTGGGTGCCATAGATAATCGTAGCAGTGAGGTTATCCGATATCACATGACCTCAAATTAAATAAATCAAAGAATTTCCGAATTTCAAACTGAATATGCTTTAGTACTGAAATTCCCGTCTGTTCAAAAAATTGGGTCCAAAACAAGTAACTAGTTGCTGTGCGACGGTAACAATTTCCCATTTCATTCCTACACCTTAACGCAGTGTGCAGTCACAGCAGCTGCTGTCCTATAATAAAGCCCTACTTTTCTCTATAGTGGGTCAAATGCTGTACTGTGGTGAGAAGCTACACAAGGCCACCTTAGGCTGTTATGCTCAGACTGAAAAAGCATTTATAGATGTTTTTTACCCTGTGTTTTATCTGCTATGTGTTTTCTTTCAGCTGTATTAAGTGTGTGTGTTTGCTTCTGTCCATGTGCTTGAATCTCCATCTTCTTTATCCACATTTAGTGTGTAGAATCCATTGTGTGTACATGTATGTAGTATGTGTGTCTGTGTTTGTCTCTCTCTCTCCGCACCATCAGATTCAAATAGATATTCCCCGGATGAGTCCTGAAACCTTAGTGCTCCAGCCAAAAGTCACCGAGGTAAGAGGCAGGACCGAGCCGAGGCGCAGACGCATCATGACCCGCCCACCTGTCTAAAGCATGTCACTCAATCATCATCTGCTCAGTGCTATCTGCCCGTCTGTCTCTCGTTTGCCTGGTCTGGTCTGCTGCTTAGCTCCGGGTCTGAAGCAACTGAAGGGTGGAAGCACAGGGGTGGATCATTTAATAAACAATGGTTATACCCTTTTTAATTCTAAGAGTAAATAAATAAATGGTTCTGCAAAATATAGACTTAACGTCTATATTTACGTCTCTTACCCAAAATGTCGCAATCAGCCAAGGTACATTTAAAGCTATTTAATGTAGTTAGGAACTCAGTGGCTCGGTGGGTGTGTGGGTGAGTGTGTGTGCTCTATGATGGACCGGTCTAGGGTCGATCCTGTCTTGGGCCCTGTGCTGCTGTTTAGACACCAACTCTTTTAATGAGAAAATGAGCAGTTGGGATTTTTGGAAGCGAGGTTACACTAATAAGTGCCATTTAATTCAAATTCCTTTGTCAATATTGCTCATTTTTATTTTATTTGCCATTTAAAAATGCAGAGCTCCTGGAGCCATTCAAATAGGCACCGGTTTAAATGTGCCCCAAATATGAGAGGTACTGGATCTTGTTCCGGATGGATCCAGCTAAAATTAACTGATCTCACACCGTTGTTGTGCTTCTTAGCCTCTTCACTGTCTTTACACTTAAAACCAGACAGTCTGGGTTTAAAATGGCTCACTATTTCTAGAAAAAGCAATTCTGTACTGTACACACTTAGTAACAGAACCACTTGTTGATAAAGCACTTTAAATTTTCATGAACAGTGATTACAGATTGCTCTTCTGTTTCTGTCGATTGTGAAATGATTCCACACAGCATTTACATTTACGGCATTTAGCAGACGCCCTTATCCAGAGCGACTTACAACTTATACAATCTTACAATTCAAGCAAT
>JAUZSU010014291.1:0-11010 GCA_034780255.1 Parotocinclus maculicauda
AGTGGTAAAAATGGCCTTGTCCCAACTTTTTTGGGATTTGTTGACGCCATGAAATTTGGAAACAACATATTTTTTTCCTTAAAATAATACATTCTCTCAGTTTAAACTTTTGATCTGTGATTTGTGTTCTTTTATGAATAAAATATCAGATGTTGCATTCACATCATTGCATTCAGTTTTTATTCACAATTTGTTTAGTGTCTCAACTTTTTTGGAATCCGGTTTGTAAACTATTTAAAAGCTCAGCGTTTACATATGAAAGCCGCATGTCTTGAGAATTACTAATTTAATAATGAATTTTATTTTAATTTTATGTAAATGTTTTGGTATAAGGATAGTTAGTGCCTGGGCATCCAACAGATGAAAGACCGACAAGATCTCATAAAGGTCTGGTGAATAAAGAACAACGGGGAGCAAGTGATACAGTCAAACCTTGCATACTTGCATATACAGTATCTTACAAATGTGCGTGCATCCCTCACAATTTGTGTAAATATTTTGTTATATGTTTTCATTTGATACCAATGAAGATAGGGAACTTTGATACAATGAACCGCAGTCAGTGCTTATATTACATATCAGGCTTTTCCCTGTTTACTCTCAAACATCAACCAGTAACACCATGCATGGAATAGGAACAAGCAGTAGACAATCTGTCACAGTTCACACACACACACACACACACACACACACAATGGAATACTTTAGAGAGATCAACTAACTGTCAGGATTCGTGCCGCGCCCGCTCCATGTCACCGCGGTCGCCACGTGGGGTTCTGTCATGTGTGTGTTTATGTTTTCGCGTTCCCCCCACGTGGCGTTCTGTTTTGGCGATCTCCGCGGCGCACGTTTGGTTTGCGTTTCCGCCCGTCACACCCCCGTTGGATTTTGTGCACCTGTTCCTCGTTGTCGGGCGTAGGGGGTTGGTCCCTCCGGCGGGACCGTCCGGTATCACCGCCATTTTCACTTAGTCTGGGGCTGGTGACCGGCGGTCCGCCTTCCCTGGGACCACCCCAGCCTCCCTGCTGGACTTGCAGTTTCCGTACCGCTGCAGGACTCGCGGCTCCCATGCCGCCTCATCGTCACGGCTCCCATGCCGTCTCGACTCTCGCGGCTTCCATGCCGCCTCTGGACTTTGTTTTCTGTGTTTCAGAACCCCAGCGTTCCGGCACCGTCTCCGGCCCGTCCACGTCAGGTGGACACCAAGCCCGACCTCACCGGCGCCTCGTCGGCATCCCCAACAGCCACGAGGCCTTCGCTTTGAGCGTCGGCAACCTTCGGGTCCGCTTCTTACTTCTTCATGCGGCGGCGTGGCGCCCGCCGAGAAGCCAGGGTGGCTTTCCCCAGCTGCGAGGACTTCCACCCTACCGGACTTCCTTACCGCGATGCCGGACTGGGGTTCCGTTGTGGGTTTTTTGTAATAAATGTTCAGTGTTTTTGTAAACTGTCGTCTGTCTGTGGATCATTGCATTTTGGGCTCCGATTAAAACCTCATGGGGGGTTCCTGGGGATTTGGCATGTCCAGGAAAGTGTTTTTCTATCATTTTTGACATATGATATAAGAGTACAAGAGAACAAAAGAAATTCGGATTATGTAGTGGACTATTTTTTAGTCAGAGGAACAAAAATTAATGTCTGTGACGAGAGAGAAAGAATGAGACAGGCTGAAAAGAGTATCTAGGAACAAGAACTGTTTTTCTACATACTTTGTTATTCCCCTTTACACTGTTCTTTAATGGCGATGACAGCCAAAGGACTACTACAGATCAGGTACTATTTGAGTCATTCTGAGCAAGGCAGCGACACTCGTCTGGTGGTGGCATGTTAGTGTGTGTTGTGCTGGTACAAGTACTAGACGCACAACTGCTGCTGGAGTTTTACCTTCTCAGTGTCACTGCTGTATTTAAATTAGTCAACCAGCCAAAAATATCCAGCTACCAGTATCCTACAGGCAGCATCCTGTAAGCACTTATAAACGATTGAAGGGTGACTATCTCAACAGATGAACTGCCATCTCTGACTTTACATCTACAATGTGGAGCAATAAAGTGGATGTATCTAATAAAGTGGACAGTGAGTGAGCAGTCTTGTAAAACTCCAGCAGCACTGCTGTGTCTGATCCACTTGTACCACCATGATCCACTGATCACCATATCAGTGTCACTGCAGTGCTTAGGATGATCTACCACTTAAATAGTACCAGATTTGCAGGGTCCTGACTATTAAAAAGCATAGTAAATGGGACTAACAAAGTATGTAGACAAAAAGATGAACTACAGTCTGTAACAGACTCTACAGTGCAGAGACCACTAAAACTTAAATAATGAACAAGCAAAATATACAGTGAAAATATAAAATGCTTTTGTAAAAAAAAAAACAAATAGAAAGACTTTTGCACAGTACAGTACATACATGGTCTATATGAAATAAGAAGTACTGCATATTTGCAATCCAGCCACCAGAGTAAAATGTGCATATTTCTCACAGCTTCTGCACATCTCTCAGTCAGTTCCCTACTTACTTCTGAAATACCTGCTTGTGTCATCAATGCAACAGAAAACATGCTGCACCACTCACATAAAATAGAGTTCCTATTTCCAAAAATGTGAGTGAAAGAGAGAGCAAGAGAAAGAGCAGTGCTGAGAGAGGTGCTGAGTAAATCAATTCACTGCAAGTAGCTTTACAGTGAGATGAACACCCATTTTATATCTTAAAAAACAAAAAATCAGTAGCCCTTTGGCCGATACCCGATACATGACAAAATCCTATTTAGTACTGCTAAATACAGTTTAAAATATGTTTTTTGGACAGATCACATAACATGCAATTTCACAGAATGTATTGTAAATGGTAAGTGTCACATGCTTGCATATATACAGAAGAAACATGGCAGAATAGTTACCAAGCTAACTGTTCCAAAGGAACATGTCAGGGTGAGGGTAAATCAAAATGGAAAAAATTCCATTTAGGTGATTGCTAAGTTCAAACTGGACGAAAGTTAAAGGCAGGAATTTGGAGGAAGATAATTAATATGTTAGGTTATTGCAATGGTAATAGAGGAAGAAAGAAAAACAAAAGCAGATTAGATAGAGAAAGTTGCTGAGTTAAGTTATTTTTACGAGTTGGATAAAATCAAATCGAATGATAATTATTAAGTTATAAAATTTCAAATGTACAGAGGCAGATACACATACAGTGTTGCAAGTACAGATGCAATTTATGGGAATATAAAGTTGATGCTACAGACAGGCCTCTAATATTAGCTAAGCATGCTTAGGCTACCTAATATATGTCCATCCAGCCATTATCTTCTGCTTAATCCACACGGGTCGTGGATCCACCCAGCAAGGTCTCAAGGGCAGGAACAACCCTAGACGGGGAGCCAAAACTAATATACTCCAGTCTGGTAAATCAAATATGAATTCTCGTAACTACTTTCAGTTGATTATGATTACTTTTATTATTTTTCAAATCAACTAATGTAATGCTATTTCTATTGGGCTATCACTGGCCAAAGAGCATTTTTTAAATTCAATTTTCTGCAGTGGACTTGCTCAGTGTTAAAGGCTCACAAGGTAATTATAGACAAAAGAGGTGAATTAAACAGTTGTCATTAACTTAGTAATTGTGTATTTGAAATGTTTACTTACTGATTGTATAAGTATTGCTGGGTGGAAAATTTGGAAAGTGAATTGTACAATTCTAATGATCTCGAACCTATGATTAGAGATAAAATTAAACTGCAAGTAATAACACAGGCACCTGCATCATGGATGCCAAGGTCAAAATGTTGTCCCCACTTTAGTTTGAATGAGGTTGATTGATGAGGCCTCAATGAATTCATATCAAGTGGTCAAAGTCAGTCAATGCACTGCATCCATCAAACACCAAGTATGTGTGTGCAGGCACTTGGATGAAATGAAACTCATCTATTCATAAGAAAAAACAGCAAAACAGAGTAACCCACAAGGCACATGGTTTCAAACAAGCAGGAAAGCGATGCGCCCATGTTATCCAGGTGGCACAGCAAAAGCATCACCATGTATCTTATCATTCCCAAGTACAGCTGGTTCTGACTCATTGCCTAGCCCAATATCCTCGTCCACAAGCTTTGAGTGAAATCAATCATACATATTGTGGTAATTAGGACAAGAGGAGTAAAACAAGATGATTTGCTTTGATATACAGTATCTTCGTGAAAATGGCCAAATTGTTCCCAGTGTCAATATTTTGTGTGGCCACCATTATTTTCCAGCACTGCCTTAACACTGCCTGGGCATGGAGTTCACTAAAGCCTCGCAGATTGCCAATGGGATCCTCCTTCATGAACACATCACGGAGCTGGTGGATGTTACAGACATCCTCCTATTCAGATGCCCAATATGGTCTGGAGACATTCTTTAGCAAGGCAGTGGTTGTCTTGAAGCTTTGGGGTCATTATCATGTTGGAATACTGCCCTGCAGCCTAGTTTCGGAAGGCATTGGATCATGGTCTGCTTCAGTATGTCACAGTACATTGGCCTTCATGATTCCCTCAACTCTTAACTGTAGCTCCCTACAGCTGACAGTACTCATGCAGCCCCAAACCATTACATTCTCACCACCGTGCTTGACATTCCATGACATTCCTACCACACACTTGTCTTTGTACTCTTCACCTGGTTGCCACCACTTCTTATCTTATTTAGTTTTATTAGATTACAGGACATGGTTCCAGTAATCCATGTCCTTAGTCTGCTTGTCTTCAGCAACCTGTTTGCAGGCTTACTTGTGCTTCATCTTTAGAAGTGGCTTTCATCTGGGTCGACAGCCATGCAGACCAATTTGACACAGTGTGGGGCGTATGGTCTGAGCACTGGCAGGGTGACCTCCCCTCCATCCATTTAACCTCTAAAATAATGCTTATATCTACTTTCATATCCTCTAGATATGACGCTGAGCATGTGCACTCAACCTCTTTGGTCGACCATGGCGAGGCCTGTTCTGAGTTAACCCTGTCCTGTTAAACTTCTGTATGGTCTTGGCAACCATGCTGCAGCTCGCTTTCAGGGTGTTGGCAGACTTCTTATAGCCTAGGCCATCTTTATGTACACCAACAATTCGTTTTTTTTTAGATTTTCAGAGAGTTATTCTACTACATATCCTAACAGTTCTGTGCTAAGCTGAACTTCTAGTCACCAGTATGAGAGAGTTTGAGAGCAATAACACCAAGTTTAACACACCTGCTCACCCCATTCACACCTGATACCTTGTAACACTAACAAGCCACATGATACAGGGAAGGGAAAATGTCTAATTAGGCATAATTTGACCATTTTCACTTAGGGGTGTACTTACTTTTGTTGCCAGAGGTTTAGACATTAATGGCTGCGTGTTGCATTATTTTGAGGGCCAAGCAAATTTACAAAGTTATACAAGCTGTAGACTGAACAATTTACAGTTTATTGTATCATAGCATTATATCCTTTGTGTTGTTCCATGAAAAGATATAATAAAATATTTACAGAATTGTGAGGGGTGTACTTACTTATTCAAGATACTGTACATAGTATATATATATTAAAATGTCTAACTATCAGCCCATTGAAAGTGTGACAGAGTGTGGCTTCATGAATTGGAGTACTGTAAAGGTTACATCTTTTTTATATTAAAAACTGACTTTGTTCTTAATCATAAAAGATCGGATGGAATTATTGATTGACAGGAAATAATCACCCTGGAGGCAAAAACAGTGGAAATTTACAGATGTAGCGAGAGTAACATCAGATTTGCAATCAGATATGTTTTGCCTATGAAGCTTGAACACATGAATTATTCATTATTCAAGAGGAGCAAGTTAAATAATGTATTCCCACTTGACCCTGAACCTAGTATAAAAATGTGCAAAATTTATTCCCATACATACCCACACACTGACACTGTTTAAGATGTACATAAATTTTAAAAATGTACTTGAGCAGATTATTTTTAAAAAATCACATCGCAGGCAAATAATGTAAATGAAAGTGCTAGGAGTGCTTATACTTTAAGAAGACACCACTGTACCCGCCACCTCCCCTTTTCTATCCCAGCAACACATTCAGCTCTTTTCAAGTTCCTGTCATGGCTCTGTCTGCTCCCACAACCCAACAATAGCAAACATCATTTCACTTCATGCAATGCATTCTATTATGTTTCAGAGGCATCTCAATTCCTTAGCCAGCAATACGCTATTTAGACCAGTGCATTGTATATGCAGCCACTCAACATTTGTCTGTGGGAATGTGCCTGACAAGAAACACTCAATTTAAGAGCTGTCAAATGAATTCTGGTAGAAAAGAAAGTAAATGTCTATTGAGAAGAAGTGATGATTTCTGAAACAGCTTATGAGTCCTCAGGCAACGTCCGGAGCTGAGAAATTCTAGACTTCAAAGACAATTTCCATCAGAAATCCTGAACAATGTGCATTGCATGTAATGTCTGAACATATAGCACTGTTTCAGTCTGTCAACTAGTGATTATCATCGTATCAGTAACATTATAATAATGCATTAAGATAATAATATTTTTTAAACATTTTTGAGTGTCAGTGCAGTTATAATTCCACTGACCATTTACCTAGATTTTAAAATATACTTGTTACCAGAGTGTTTACAAAGTACTGTACTGTTGTAGCTCATACTGCTTATTAATATTCTGAGCATTTGGGTTGGCACAATGGTAGAATTATGGTCACCGCACAGCTCTAGATATCCCTGGTTCAATCTTGACCTTGGCATCCACCTTTCCACATCCGCCCCGTGTCCACATGGATATGAAATAATAACATACAAAGGCTTAATAGAAATGCAGGGTGCAACTTGCTTGTCCAATTACTGTTTCAGTTTTAATTTTTATATAACCAGCTGTTTCCAATTTTCTTGTAATGAAAACGATTTCATTGCTGAAGAAAGATACAAGGGGCTGTCTTGTGCCTGGCTCTGCACTTTTGCTAGTTTTAGCTTTAAACTCTTTGCCTTTGTTATTTTTATCAAAACGCAGCAGAGTACTGCAGTTTTAAATTTATTTATTTTTTCATTTCATTGTATTGAATGTTTTGGAGTTGTTCCCTCTATTTACCCAGCATGCAAACTGTACACTCTGAGGAGAATCCATTCTGAAGATATGGCTGCATACAAAATAAGGAGAGCAAGACTAATTGTTTGTTTATTTGATGTTGCAATCGGCGTCAGTGGCCATCTCAGTGACACACTAAAGGTTATATCTACACACAAGGTTATATCAGAACTAGTTATATACACACAAGTCAATGGTAATTTTAGAGTAATCAATTAAGCTAACAGACATGTTTTTGGACTGTGGGTGGGATGTGTTGAGTTTGAATCCGTCATCGGAACTGATCTGTGGCATAGCTTGCAAAGTAATGTGTCTCTGATCAGTGTCAAAATCTTCAGATCCAAACCATGTCCATGCGGCAGCAGTAGCTTTCCCTTTAGGTACGAGCTTTAGGTTTTGTGTTTTCTGGATTCTTTATTTCAAAATAACCCTGTTATCTGTTGTGTTCACTGTCGCCTTAATGATGCATCATCCAAACAAAAAGACTGCATTACAATGTGTGCTAGTGTGTTAGAGCATAATATTAAACAATACACATTTTTTATAGTCAGGCGATTTATATGTATATATACTGCTCACAGAAATTAGAGGATTGAAATACCCCATAATAAAATATCCCCCATTTTTGTGAGTAGTGTTTATATTATATATATATATATATTCAGTTAGTATAGGGTCTCTGATCCCTCAAACAGCACTGCATCAAGAACCGCAATTCATCAATAACCACATGGGCAAGGGTTTACTTTGGCAAACCTTTGACAAGCACTAAAATACAAAGGTATAATCACAAGTGCTAATTAAAAACTTTTGTACAAATAATCTGGATATCTTTGCTCCTCAAAGTATCCCTTTTGAGGATACTGGAATTTTACCAAATCATGATTATAGTCACTTGTTTTCAACACCTGTTTAAAATAGCATAATTATTTTGTTTTTTTTCCCCTCATTACTAGCCCTAAATTATGCGTGTTCCAACTATTTTTGGAATGTGTTGCAAACATAACATGCAGGAATGGGTGTTTATTAACAAATTAAATTAAGTTGACCAGTCAAAACGTGAAATATCTTGGGTTCATACTATCTGTAATGAAATAAAGTAATTGTAAGGCAAATTTGGTATTTTTTAACAAACTATTTTTTTATTTGCAATTTCCAATGCCATCCCAACCTTATCTGATTGGGATTTTATAAAACATATAATATGCCAGTGACTCCTATTAAGTTTCTTTGGTTTATCTATCATGTTCATTGTTTACCTGGATGGGCTGTGATGTATTTTCAGTGTGGACTGCTTTGTGTATATTAACACATACAAATGGAATTTGTCACTGTTTACAAGAATAGTATATTTATTACTTTACTGTTTGTAATTTCTTATTTTTGTAATGTATAATATATTGGATATGAAAATATCTGATTTTACAATTTGCATAAACACAGTTTGTTTGGATTATACATAATTCCTGTCAAAGAAAAAAAAATACTATAATTTTTGACCATCTATTAGGGTATTCTCCTTCTGTCCCCTGTGCTTCACGTACAACTGAGAAAATAAAGCACCAGTAAAGGCCATGCCAATTAAGCATACTTGGCTTGGTGACGGCATCAAAGGCAGCGTAATAATGAAGAAAGGCTGTTGACAGTGCTGCAGCTGAAGAGGGATGATTAGGTGCCTGGATCCTTGGCTGAGATGAGGGCAGACCAAGGCTGAGAATCAGTTATGAATATATTAATGGCAAGTGTGAACGACTTTCCAGTGTGCTTCATTATTCAGACTGCGGAAGAGATGTAATGACTTTTTCCCAGTAATTAATGGCTCTCTCAGGAGTCTTGTTTTTGAAAGGATATTGTCTATTGTAATAGATAGAGCAGGTGCAAGCAAGATGATTTTTAAACACAACCTCAGAACAAAGTAGAAGCAGGGCAAGCAAACACAAAATTGATTAAGCCTAAATATGCACTCAAATGGTGTCAGGGGAACTGACATTTTTCTTAATATTCAACGCAAGAAAATAATCGTGTGTGCCTTCTGGCTATAGAACTGTTTAAGGTCTACAGTACTGTTTTTTGAGAGCATGATGTTTTACATACAGAACTTTTTAATAACATGTAAAAATGTAAAACAAATAACAAAAAAGAACATTTTAATTATTAAAATGTGACTTGCTACCTAGCTACATTAGATACCAGATGAATATACAAGAAAACAAGTGCTGTGCCCTCTGTCAACAATAAATGGTGAAAATAAGATCTCTCTGTTCAGCAGTGTGCCTTTTCTCTCTCTGTAATCACCACGGTGACGCATATATTTCCCTCTAGCTTCTCAAAGTAAATATGTTTTGTTTTATAACCCTATCGCAAACAAACTGTGTAGCTTCCAAAAACATAGCTTGCTGCACCTCAAAGTATAACAACAGAAAGAATTTCATCTTTTTGGCCATTCATACCTTAAACTTTCCACATCTTTACTGAATAATTTTAAAACAGCATGGTGTGCTGATAGGAACAGGAATACAGCATCATTATAGGGGAACAGACATCATTTCCTGCTGTTTAAAATAACTCCTTCTCAGTACAAAGGTATGCATAGTCACCAGTGGGATGATGTGGCCAACCAACTGTGCTGGATTCCACCTGGGACAGACAGTCAACAAGAACAAAGTTGTTAAATAATTTAAAGTGGAAAGAACAACATGGTTCGTACATTTTTATATGTATAGTGGCTAAATGGTATGAATTAAGAATAATGTGGACAAGATTAGATCTTTGTGGCCCAAGAACTACGTGTCCCTTTGGAATGCAATAAAAGGCATTAAAAAGACAGTTTGGTTCCCTCAGTTTGGTGGTACTGGGGTTTGTACTAAGGAGAAATATGAACCATTAATCAGTTAAATTGTGTACATTGCATTATTAAGACAGTTTGAAATAATCTGTATGTAATCCAATACATATTTGCAAACAAATACATATCACACACTACACTTGGAGTCAAACGTTTCACTGGGGTTCATATAGTTCAAATACATAATCTAATGCTGCCAATGGGTATGCACAATACTGATAGTTAATCCAATACTCTTAATCCAATACTCCAGTACTGATACACCAAATACAACTCTCACCTGGTTGACAGCGGTACCAGTAAAACACCCTACACAAAGTACCAATCAATAGCAAGGCACACACACTTACACTGGAACACTTTAGAAACCTAAAAGAAAGCAATGTTAAAACAGAGAAAATATTTACATTTCACATTCAGATGTGAATGGGCATATAACCAGGGATCTATGGAGCTTGAGGCAACAGCACTCACTACTGCAGTGCTTCGATGTATACGGTAAAAAAAAAATTCACAAATCGTTAGAAACTGTACATTATCATTCCACTGAAAAATAAAACAAAGAGGACATCAGTCCCATTGCAATAACAATCCTGGCTAATTAATTACATTTAACCTTCAACCCCAATTCCAAGGAAATTAGGTCGTTGTGTAAAACATAAATAAAAACAGAATATGATGATTTGAAAATCATTTTTAACCTATATTTAATTAAATACACACACTGCAACACGTTCCAAAGAAGTTGGGACAGTGGCATGTTTACCACTGTGTTACATCACCTTTCCTTTTAACAACACTCAGTAAGCATTTGGAAACTGAATTGTTGAAGCTTTGTAGGTGGAATTCTTTCCTATTTTTGCTTGATGTACAACTTCAGTTGCTCAACAGTCCGGGGTCTCCATTGTCATATTTTGCATTTCTTAATTTGCCCCACATTTCCAATGGGAGACAGGTCTGGACTGCAGGCAGGCCAGTCTAGTACCCGCATTCTTTTGCTACAAAGTCACAATGTAACACATGCAGAATGTGGATTGGCATTGTCTTGCTGAGATAAATGGGGAAATCCC
>JAUZSU010014302.1:0-11009 GCA_034780255.1 Parotocinclus maculicauda
CAATTTGGAATAAGGCTGTAACGTAACAAAATGTGGAAAAAGTGAAGCGCTGTAAATACTTTCCGGATGCACTGTATTTACAATAAAAATGACAGGCCTCTCTATTCTTTGTACAAAATAGGTTAGAAAACTTGCAAAACCGGCTGTGTATCAAATCCTTATTTTCCCCACTGTACCTGTCTTTGGCATTGTTACAGAATATAAAGGCTCATATTGTACCTCTCTGGAACATCTGTTCTGTGCCTTTCATATTTTTAATTTCTTTGTTGGCCTCATTTTCTCGAGTAAGAATCCTTATATGATTATGATTATGTTTATTACATAAAGTATGAACCTCTGTTTGTCCTCTCATCTGACTGTCTGTTCTTTTTTCACTCCCTCCAGCTTTGACTATCAGAGTTAAAGCTATACTGTTTTTACAACTGGAAATAACTTACTAAAAAGGCCAAATACTAGGTATTATTATCTTAACTGCTAAATTAAAGTCGTTTGCTAGCAAGTAACCTAATTTTAAAATTGCATTGTTTATTTTTAAATTGTAACCAAGTGTGATAGAAAGCTTTCTAGTATTTAAATTTTAACTTAAATATGTAAACCTTACATTTGTGCATTCCAAAATACAGAAATGGACAATCATTGTTCTAGGTCAAGCTTCTTGTTTTCTGGATATATGTTTGTCAGTTTGTGGATATTAATTTGAAGGCAAAACCTTTTTCTATGTACTGGACATCTGATCTACTGAAATCTGCTTTTAACTTCCATCTTTAAACAGTCTCTCTGTGTTTCTTTGTGTCTGCTTTAGGAGCGCTTAGTAACGTCTCAAGTGATGCATATCCCAGCTGTGACAGAAGCAGCACCAATGGCACATGTTCAGTTTCAGAGGCAACCACGAGCCCATACAAGATGGTGGAAATGGTCTTCATTGCCTTAGTTACTGGATCAATCAGCTTTGTCACTGTGGTTGGTAATATACTGGTCATGCTGTCAATCAAAGTCAACCGGCATCTTCAGACTGTGAATAACTATTTTCTGTTTAGCTTAGCATGCGCCGACCTCATCATTGGTGTGTTCTCCATGAATCTTTACACTGTTTACATCCTCAAGGGATACTGGCCGCTTGGTGCTATAGTTTGTGACATTTGGTTGGCTCTTGACTACGTGGTAAGCAATGCCTCTGTCATGAACCTTCTGATCATTAGCTTTGATCGCTATTTTTGTGTGACCAAACCACTGACTTACCCCACACGCCGCACAACCAAAATGGCTGGTCTGATGATTGCTTCAGCCTGGATCCTTTCATTCATTCTGTGGGCTCCTGCTATTCTCTTCTGGCAGTTTATTATGGGGGAGCGCACTGTGGAACCAGAAGCATGCTATATCCAGTTTCTTTCCAATCCAGTGGTTACATTTGGCACAGCGATTGCTGCATTCTATCTTCCTGTGATAATTATGACAGTGTTGTACATTCACATTTCACTAGCTAGTCGAAGCCGCATGTCTATGAAAAAGCCAGAGGCCAAGATTGAGGAAAAAGGCATGAAGCCTGCTGAGCTGATGAAGAGTCACATGCAAAAGCAAAACAACAACAACCAGTCTCCTCCAAAGCCGACCTACAGCACAGCTGAAACTATGAAAAATGGAAAACCATATGCGGCTATGGCTTGTAATAAAACTCATTCCAGTATGCAGCCAGAGGAGAAGGAGAGTTCAAATGATTCCAGTATAGCTAGCATAACACCCAAAGAACCCCAAAACAAAGTTGACAATGACACCACCTCAGACAAAGGCCTGATACTTGCTCCAGCCCCTATCAAACATAACCCAGATTCTAAATGGTCCAAAATCAAGATTGTCACCAAGCACTCAGGAGATGAATGCATTACTGCTATCGAGATCACTCCTCCAGAAAGTGGCACTGAGGGTCGTTCTATCTCTATCAATGGACCTCGCATAGTGGTTCGCAAGTTTGCCAGCATTGCCCGTAGCCAGGTCAAAAGGAAGAGACAAATGGCAGCACGTGAGCGAAAAGTGACAAGAACAATTTTTGCCATCCTTCTGACCTTCATTTTCACATGGACACCATACAATGTCATGGTCCTTATCAGCACATTCTGTCATTCCTGTGTTCCAGACACTGTGTGGGTCATTGGCTACTGGCTTTGCTATGTTAATAGCACCATAAACCCAGCCTGTTATGCCCTCTGCAATGCCACTTTTAAAAAGACATTCAAGAATCTTTTAATGTGCCAATACAAGAACATTAGGATCAGGTAAGGACATGTAGGTCCACTAGAAGTCCAAGGAGGAGTGGATATCCCAGTCCCTTCAGCCAACTCAGAAACAGTGCAGCTATAGTTTCTGTTCAGAATGACTTTTTCTTAGTGCATTGTCTAAAGCCAAGCCTGTAAATGAAAGAAAACTGAACTGCTGGTTCTATACATCATGGTAATATAGTGGAACTCTTTTGCTGTTTATAAGCATATATGTGTTTAATGTTGCTCGTTTGTATGAATACCAAGCCATGCAGTATTTGTATTCATTAAATTATTAAAGTAATGAACTTAATAATATGTCAGTATCTAAATAGCTATGAAAATATTATATATAACTATATACGTATACAACTATATACAAAAATATAAAATGTTAATATGTGCCAAATTAGGGCACACACATCACATACAAATCAATCTGAGTACTAAATCTAAATATGTATCAAAATGTGGCTCTTCAAATGGTTATTTAATTATTGTTAAAATGGACAAGGAAACACAAGTGAACTAAAAAGGTTTTTTTTTTAAGGTTTTAAAAAATAACTATGATAGTTAATCATGTCAGAAATTACAAGTAATGGTAAAACTGTATATTGATGGCAGGATTGAAGGACTGCCTCAGCACACATTATTTCTTTTCCCTAACAAAAGTTATTTGTCATTTTTTACTGTAAGTTTACAAAGAAAGCATGAGACTATTACATATTTTGTTTTAATGTATGAGTTAATGTCAGTCAAATATTGACTGTGTACATACTGTATAATTATATATAATCCATGCCAGAATATATGATAAGAATTCTATAATGACAGTCTTTTGATTTCAAACACATTTGTTCTTAAACTGAAAAAAATGTTTGTGGAATGGAACATAGAGCTTTAGAATAACAGCAGCAATAGTGGCTTCATAAACATCATTAAACTAAGTGAAGGAGAGTCTGATATATATTGGTGGCTGAGTAAAATCATTGGTCAAATAATTTAGACATTTGGATTTTAGTCAGGTCAAAAACAGAAGCATCAGTGACCGCTGACTTGCCTAGGTGCATGTCAAAAACACATTCAAAAGATCTGAGCACAAATATCTTCAAATAAACTTCATACTAAGCCTAGTCAAAGCCACAAACGTAGTAAGCATGAAGAAGGTAAGCTGTTTAGCCATCTATAAAGACTATCATATTTGGGTGTGTATCCTGCAGTAGAAGTGAAAATGATACTAAAAGTCACCACTGAAGAAAGAACAAGGGTGAGAGTCCACATAGTGAGAGCCATCTTGAGCATAAGATTTATTTGACAATTGTACCACATTTATCCTGCATAGCATGCATGCTCTAAATGAATCAAATCATAATTAATCTAACTACATTTTACTTTGTTCAGACTGGCAAACTGAGTTTGGAAAGAACACCCAGACTGTTTTTTTTTTACCAGGACAGAAATTCTTATCTAAACTAAAATGAGTGAGAAACAGCTTTCCTGTAGTTATACTGTCATTAGAATACACTAATTACTTGTGACCCAGTGACTGCCCTGTGTTAATACATTTTTATAATTATTGCTTTAGTCAAGAGAAAATATGGCCAAAAGCATGACTTAAGGGTTTTATTCTTGTAATAAGTCTTTCAAAGAATTTTGTCTAAATTCCTTTTTTAAGCATAAAAGCAGACGAACAAAAAGCTTAAAATTCTGCAAAGCTAATCATTTTATTTCAGATTAATGTAAAAAAAAAGAAAAAAAGGAAAAGCAAACAAACAACATTTCTTTACTTCGACAGAAACAGAGACGTGAAATATGTACATGTGCCTCTATCATTACTACAGATTTAATAGAGTAATTTTTTCTTGTCCATCCCATAACACATTTGCTATCCATGTTGTTAGAAGACAAAAGAAAATATCCTATGTAGGCTGGAATATTCATTAATTACATCAGAATGTATATTAACACTTAAGCATGCATTTGTATTCGGTACATTAACTGTGTTAAGTAGCTAATAACTTTATTTTAAAAGGTATTTACCCATAAAAGATGAAGCTCTGAGATCACTGGCAGTCAACAACATAATAAGCTAATAATAAGCTATTAAGTGCAGGTAACTTACCTGCTAACTAAATAGTAAATAAATTGAACAATGTAATTACCACTTCAACAAATGTGTTTAAATTGTTTGGTTTTGTTGTTTAAGAACAACAGATGATTAGCATTTGAAATCTATTGTTTAAATGAAACTGGCAGAGCTACACAGAAAACTGTAAAGCCCCTACAATACTTTTGTTTTGTTGGGGTTTTTTTTTTTTCTGTTTGTTCTATAGATTGCTTGCCAAGACCATTTATTTATAATTTGTCTTTCCTTTGCGGTCTTAAAATTATTGTTGTTCATTGGGGAGTAGGGTAAATACCATGTGCAAACATAATTGTATATAAAACCATCATGTCCTTAGAGATAAAATTTTTTCTTATAGCCTGAAATCAAACCTTTTTTTGGGTTTCTGTATTTATTTTGCCTTACCTCATTCAAACAATGAGAAAAAAAACAACAGTTCTGAAAAAATAAGAATAACAAGGATGGAAATGTGATTAGCTGTGGTTGTATTTATTTCTATATCCACTTTTGCTTTAATCTGTTGAATGATTGTGTCTCTCTGTTTTGCACACTTAAATTGGGAGTAAAATTGTGCATTATTTCATGCAGAGTTGTTTGAATTCTGTTCAGTTTCATATAAGTATGCCACTGAAATGGACAGGATCATTCCTGCCAATATTCACATGAAGATATGCCTCCGTAACCTGCAATTACACATGAAGTGAAGCCTTGCACATGCTCATGCTAAACCTTCATATACAGAATATTCACATGCTATTTTGGCATGAGTTATGCATGATGAACCTTCACATTCAGAATGAAGACTTGCTTTTACTATACATTCACATGAAGTCAGGTGTGTAGATCTTTCTAATCGATCAGAGCTTAATCATTTTGATGTTGAGGGTTATGGTGTGTAAATACAGCAAGAACCAAATCAGTTGTAACTTATTAAAATGTTCAGAGGATAATATAAATAGGTAAGGATGTTGTCAGGGTAACAACTTTTTATACACATTGTTTCTCGTTATCTCAAACTGGGTGTCTGTATTGTTGATTTGATTTTTTCTTCTGTGCACTTTCTATTGGTTTCTCTTTCTCCCCACAACTGAGTAATGATACTGTATGTATAGCAAACCAAAATGGTAAACTATTATTTATATGGTCACTATCTTCTGTGGAGGAGCATTTTTCCAATATAAAGTATGGTGTTTAGATACCAAGTACTGACCTTGGTGATAGTAAAACATGGTATCTCTTTATGCAGGGAATGGATAGTATTTGTCAATGGTTATTTTTAACCTGTCAACTAAGGTGTCCCCTTAATCTGCAATTCTGTACAGATTATTGTTTTTCTTTACATTAATAAAGACCCTACAGTTACAGACCCATTATGGAAAATGTCTTTTTTTCCTCAATAAACTACAGTAATGTGATCAGAACACTATAAAATGAACCTTATATATAATATTTAACTCTGACCAGCAAAAATAGGCATAAAACGTGAAAAGAAATCTCACCAGAAAAGTCAGACAGAATTAAAGAAACAATCATTATTAGAAAACAACTTTTCAATTGCAGAAGGCCTTCCTGCAATATGTAGTTATAATTTCTAATTCACTGTCTTTTCATAGTGAAGCAGCTCACCATACAATGGCACCTTCATGCTTGTTTATGGTAGAGATGCATTCAAATCTAAGTTTGAATAAATAACAAAATATTAAAAGCAAAGAATAGGACAAATTTACAGAAACAGTATTAAATAATAAAATAAAATAATATACAGACTCTGGTTTCCTCCCACAGTCCAAAGACAAGTGTGACAGGTTAATTGGCATCTCTAATGTGGCCCTTAGTATGTGACTATTTCATGTTATCTAATTACTTTTAAAAATGTATATATTTGACTTTTTTTCCAGTCTATTTTTGAGCTTTTTACCAGCCCCTTGAAGCACTTCATGGCTGGTGACGATGGTTTTTAGGCATCGCATATGATCTTGATAGGGGAGGAGGACAATCAGTTACAAAACAGATTTTTTTTGTACAATTAAACATAAGTACAATTTTCATTAAGAGTTATAATGGTCAGTTCTTGTTAATGATATGGATGGGTTTTCTGTTCACACAATCTCTTTCATGTTCTGACATAAGGAAATCCTGAAAGATGAAATGATGAAGATGAAGGTGTGGACCTAGTTATCTATTGCTTCCTCTTTTCTTATTTTATTTGTTAAAGACAAAACTGTGATGTTGTGGAATTCCTCTTTGATGTCCATAACAGGATTATGCCCAGGAAAGACTACAAGACTAATCGTTTTAATGCCAGACAAACTTGCCGGGCGAACCGACATAAAATTGCTTTGCCGATATGTTCTGCATCTCCTACACTATTCAAAAGAACAAAAAAATAACACTTACACTGGCAAAAAACGAAGAGTGATGCCTAAAATCTGCACAGAACTATGGGCTGATGTACAATGTGTAATATTTGAAACTCTAACAGGGTCTAAACTCTTCTCTTATTGTCCTTCCTTTTTTGGGTATGACAGAATTCAGCCCATCATATGCATACAGGTACTAGCAGACACCTGTTCGACGTGGTGCATAATAACTATAAGTAATGACTTAAGGCTCAACCTATTAAAAATGTGTCTGTTCCTCAAGCTGTCTGTAAACCAATACACTCTCATAAAGTTTGTTTAAATAATGTAATTAGCATGAAGTTAAATGATCACGATATAAAAAAAAATAAAGTTAAAGTTAGAACTACTAAACATTAAATCACTCATGTCTAAAGCCTTCATTTTAACTACAATTGTCACAGATAATGGTCCATGGAACTTTGTCTAACTGAAACCTGGAGGTATAAATGAAGCAGCACCTCCAGGAAGTTATAGGTCCTGTATAGGGTGTAGCTACAATTTATGACAAATATGACAGATCTTAATGTAAAATGACTTGCATGCCAATGTGATGAGGTAAAGGTATTGCCCATCATCATTGTAGGTGCTTGTCGGTGAAGGGGGTGTTTATAAGTTGAGACTTAACTGTTGTCTTGTGGAAGCAAGTCTGTTAAAGGGAGGCAGCACAGACTAACTCACCCATAAGGTGTGCTGTAGGGCCCACGGCCAGCTCAAGGGAGTGGGATGTCAATGTTAACATATGTAATCGGTGTATGAGTGATGATGCGTGCATTAATTAGACTACCGGTGGTTTTATTGTGTTATGGCTGCAGGGACCCTTAAAATACATGTTTGTATATATATATATATGTGTGTGTGTGTGTGTGTGTGTGTGTGTGTGTGTCACAATACACAGTAATATTAATTTTTTTCCGATACGGGGGTTTCGATATGATATGACCTGTGAATCAAATACATTAAGATTTTTTTTTATTATTATTTGCTGCGCCGTTTCTGAACCCGCGCTACATAGTTGTAGCCATCAGCAGAGCAGAAGAGAGTTCTGAGGTGTACTGTAGTTTTATACGACATCTACAGACACGCTGTATAACAGGTGTGTTACTATGACGACACCCGAGCAGTGTTTCGAGCTACTGGGGGGAAAATGTCATGCTATTGTTTTGGTTATCTGCTGGACGATTAGCTGACTGTGATATGGCTAGCGGAGAGAGAAAATATATATATATATAAATCAGTTTCTATGTTGGTTTTCAATAACTACGTTCGTTAAATCTAAAAAAAGAAAACTTCAGTTCCCATCGTTCCCCACTTCTCGTTCCGTTGTTGCTGCCTATTATACGTTGCCATTTCAGTTTTGGCGTATTGTTTATTTTTTCCTTTCTTTATTGCATAAAGTGTACCGCACGTTACTAAAAGGAAAAAAAGTCTATGCTGACCTGCGTGGTTAATTGCGTGTTGGTGCATCGCCAATGCGAGTGACGGCGAACCTCGTGTAAGAGCGGACATTTTGTTTGTATTGTACATCTGCTTATTGCCGTGTACGGACTTCAAAACAACTGCAAAAACTTGGTGGCCAGTTTGTTCACAAAGTGAACAATAGAAATTAGTTCCTTGACATCTGAGTCATTGATCAGACAACAGGTTTTATTCAGGAATGTATTAAGTATAACGGCGGACTTATAACAGGCGAGGTAATGTGTGTTGTGACTCTGTGTCCTCTGTATGGAGTTGTGGCGGTGGCGGCTTTGCAACAGGACGAATGTGCCTGCGGTTCCTTCTGTATGTCTTCCCGTTGGATTGAATGATGTAGGAGCGGGGCTCCTTGCATATCTCCTTTACGGTCCCTAGAGTGATCCTCATATCCTTTGGGGGTCTGAATACGGACTACTTGTCCTTCTGCTAAAGGTTCTAGAGGGTGACTTGACGTGTCGTAGTGGCGCTTTAGAGTGAGCCTCTTGTTGAGAAGCTGGGCACTGACCTGCTGGGTGTCCTTTGGGGAAGGTTCCAGTAGTTTCGTACTCACCAGAATGGCTGCAAGCGTCTGACGTGACATGAGACGTCCAGCAGGCGACCCTAATGTTAGATCGCGGAGAATGTTTCTGAGGTTCAAAAGATTGAGGAATACGTCAGTTCCATTTCTATGGGATTCTTCTATCAGCTGCTTGGCACTGCGGGCTGCTCTCCCTGCGAGGCCGTTTGACTGGGGAAACTCAGGGCTGCTGGTGGAATGTATGAAATTTTGCCATTCTTTGGCAAAATCCTTGCAATGCTGACTGGTATATTTCCTAGCAATGTCAGAGATGAGGACGTGTGGCGTACTGTGGACAGAGAAATGTCTCTTCAATTTCGAGATCACTGTTGACGATCCCATATCACAGAGAAGGTCGATTTCGAACCATCCGGAATATGAATCCACAAGCACTTGGTATTGTTTGCCGCGCCACTCAAATATGTCTGTGGCCACTATGGACCATGAAAGACTTGGAACTGGGTGGAGCTGAAGAGATTCTTTTTGCTGATGAGACCTGGTGCTGTTACATACTGCACACGAGAGTACCTCCTCAGTAATGTTCTTTGGCATTGTCGGGCAAAAGATGACGCTTCTAGCTCTGTGCTTTGTCGCTTCAACACCTGGGTGGCCTTTGTGCACAATGTTAATGTATTCTTCGTGCCGCATGACTGTTTCCACAATTATTGAATTTTTTTTATGGTATGAGGAAAGGACTGGGGTTTTGTTTGGGGCTTTCAGCTTGAAACTGGCCTAATTGCGTCGACACACGTGGCTTTTGCGGCTAGCGTCTTGCTATTTTCCTCTGTCATTTCGTGAATGCGACAGATTGAAATGGCTTTAGTAAGCATTAACTCGTTATCTCTCAACAGAGATTTTCTTAAAGAGTCACTGGTAATGTCACATACTATACGGTCGCAGATAAGCTCATCAGTCAAACCTCCAAACTGACAACTTTTTGCTTTAAGCCTCAAATCACTGATGAATGTTTCAATGCTCTCACCTTGCTTCTGATTTCTTGAATTAAACTTGTGTCTTTCCATCGTTTTGTTGCTTTGAGGGTTGCAGATTTCGGGGAACTTCCTCTTTAGGCATTCGGGATCCTCCCTGGACTCCGCCGGGGTTATCGTTCCGTCTGCACCGGGTTCGCGAACTTCAGCCGCATAGACAAACGAACACTCTCTTGCAATGGCTTCTGGTCCAGCAATATTGAGGAGAATATAAGCTCGTGTTGCCGCAGATTTGTCAAAGTGTGCTGCGGCGATAAAAATGTCATACTCCCGCTCGAAAACTCGCCAATTTTCGGCAACATTTTAATCAAAAACGAGAGGATTGGGTCTGCGAAGTCCACCCGCCATTATATCCAGATAGTGCGACTCTCACAGCCAGCACAGGGGAAAAAAAATAACTGTTTGTCGGACAAGAAAAAACACTCGAAGGCAAAAAAAGTCCAAACCGGCTTCTGACACCATGTAGAAATTAATTCCTTGACATCTGAGTCAATGATCAGACAAGTTTTAAATAACCAGCAACAAGTTTTATTCAGGAACGTATTAAGTATAACAGCGGACTTATAACATGCGAGGTCCGCTCTCCAGGCTAGACATAACATAACATAAACGAAGCCTCAAGCACGCCGATAGGCCATGCTGCAATACACATGCAGGTACGGTGGCTCATAGCAAACAAACAGGACGATCATACAAAGTGTATAGTTGCGTCCTTTTGCAGTGGAGCGAAGGACGAACTTATTTCGAGCAATTCTACATTTGTTTTCTCTACAGGCGAGGTTGTAGGTAGCTACGAGTTCCCGCTTGAACTTGAACTTGAACATTCTCTCCCGCCAAAACCTAGTCACAAGGAAATCGATCACCCCAAGCACCATTCGTCACAACTCGTCACAACTATGTGAGTAATGCAGTCGATTCCGGTTAATGGGACCACATTGGGACGTGATCGTTTTGGTCCTAATAACCGGGTGGTCCAATTAAATGAACATGCCCTATGTAACGAGACGGGACGTGCTATGTAACATATTAAATGTTTATTAAACCTTTATTGTGTGATTTACACGTGTGGCGAACGTACAAACAAGAATTACTGTTGCTTACAAACTTTGTTCATTGCAAAATAAATTTGCAAACTAGTTTTTCGAAATGATCTACAACACAATGTATAGGTACTCAGCATGTGAAGCATAATACTGTAAAAAACAAGTTCTT
>JAUZSU010014313.1:0-11008 GCA_034780255.1 Parotocinclus maculicauda
GGATTACCTCCGTGCCTCGCCATTAAAGAGACGTCCCAACCGTGCCTTATGCACGCTTGCCCCGACTGACGCTTTGGTGTCCTCTCGCGGCTAGGTCGCGTGTTGCTCCCAATTGGGACGCAACCTCGGCGCGCCCCTTTATCCTTTCGGTTTTATTATGTTAGGATGCTCTTCATCCCTTTTTAGTTGTTCTATATTATTTCCCCATTATTATTATACGACGTGGGATATGCTTGTCCTGCATACTTGGGTCCTGATTAAAAACTACCTCATCTCGTAACAATAATGTTGAAAAGCTAATTTGAGGCAATGTTGCCCATGTTATCCTATCCTTTATTATCCTTCTTAAGATCCGTGGTGATTTATTTATTTGCACCAAAAAAACACTACAGCAAATGTAAAAATAAAGAAACCCTCAGCACAGATCTGCACTGTGAGACTGATAAGTGTTGTGTGCAGGAGAAACCAAGAATGCTGAGACGAATTATTTACATCTAAATAAGTCAAGAACTGAATTAGACAGAGGTAGTCCAGTGTGAAGTTAAAATATTATGTTCCCGAGGAAGTCCAGTGTGACTCTATATGTAATTTTGTATTTACTTTCTAATTACAAATGTTTGCTTAAGCTTTCATAAATATATAAAAATTTACTCATATAATATAACAATATCAGCAGTGAATTGTATAATAAATGACAAAACACAATGTCAGTAAAATCTTTGAAAAATGTTGACCTGTTACATGTTCAAATGTGTATTTCACTGTCTAGCCTTCAAAGAGTTGTCACACATTTACATTTATGCCACTTAGCAGACGCCCTTATCCAGAGCAACTTACAATCAATACATTCTTACAATAAAAAGCATTTGCGGGTTAAGGGCTTTGCTCAGGGACCCAACTGTGGCAGAGGTGGGATTTGAACCCTGGACTGACCATTAAGGTACTGTTAACTAAACAACCTAACAACCTTTAGTTATACACATCTAGAGAGTATGGTGGCATGCACTGTGTAGTGATTATAAAGTGGGCTAGTGCATTGGAGCTTTGGTTGTTGATATGCCTATAGAGTTGCTCCCGTATCTCTTGACAAAGTTGATTAACGTTTATGCAGGTCTAATTAATGTATGTCATGCCCCATATATTTTTCTGTTTCAATATTGCAAGATGAGTAGTATCGTTAAACATATTTTTCTTATGACATTCAAAGGTTATAGTACACAACATTTATACAACATTATACATCAGTTGACATATTATTAATATACATGCTGAACATGCTGGATTAAGTGACCTAGTAACAACATGCACATACGTGTATCCACATTAGCGGCCTAACTGAGGTTCTGTATTTTGTTTATATTTGTATGCTCAAGTAGACAAAACAGAGCAGAGATCGCGTTTGATACCGTTTGCATTTCTTGGAAACGTAACTTAAAACTTCCAATACTTACCACTAGATGGTGCGCAAGTCTCACTGAAAAGTCATATCGTTACGTTGCGCACGTCTGTATATGACAGTCAATGGAGAACGAAGCAGTCACTTGTAAAATAATGCATTCTGATTAACAATAGAGTTAAGTTGAGAAGAAATTATATACACTTGTTTAAGTATGTATTATAAGATAAGGAAATTTAAAAGTACCATTGCATAGTATATGTAAATGTATAGTATAGATAATATAAGTATTGTTAAATATATTTGAACGTATATTAGTTTTAATAATCGTTACATAAAACATTTAGGTACTTACTTAAGTGATTTGCTTTCACATGGGATTACTTAGGGTAATGTCACTATTTAATTTAATAAATTTTCTAATTAATTTTCTAGTTAGATTCTCAAACCTATTAATTTGGCAGACACTTATCCAGAGGTCCAGCTCATGCTGTTGTCTACAATATACTATCCAAGCAGGCAGCTTGCTGGGACTTGTATCCTGGACCTCCTGGTCAATAGTCCAGTACCACTAAGCTTACATTTGGGTAGGCATATTCACGAATACGAATTCAAGAATACTTTGAGACAGCACTTGCATGTTTGTATTTAACTTTTTGCTGAAAGGGTCAAATAGACCCAGTGTTAAATTAACCCATATAGTGTTGATTAATGCCTACAACATTAAATTACCTTTTTTAAGTGTTTACTTGTGTGCAGCTGGATTTAAATGTCTAGACCTAGGTGTTAATTCAACCCTGGGGTTTTCCTGTAAAATACTATAACCCTACACCCCTTTCAAGAAGCTCTGTGGCAATGTAACAGGAATATTTGACTAGTATTTTTCTGTTAGTTGTGTCTGTATTATAATGGTGTGGAAAATAGTTGACCACATATTTATAAAGTTGTAGTGATGGTGTATCGTGTTCTTGAAGGATAGGATCAATCCAGCTATTCCTGCTCATTTATCCAAACCTCTATTTGTAATTATTGAAGTGTATTCACTTTTCTGGTGTTAATTATTCTGTAGTTCCTGTAATAGTTTAGTACAAAATTATGTTGTTGCAAATATAGTATTTGAGTGGGAATGCTGTGGCCTCGCTGTCCTTGTTCTGCACTACATGTGGTGATTTCAATAATAGTTGTGTTACTGTGAGATCATTGTGGGTCTCCCGAGAGATTAATTTGATAAATGTTTTGGTGCAGTTGCAATGTAACACATGATTTTGATATGGCACATTGTGGCACAGTCATATTGTTGTAGTATGTGTAGTGTTCCTGGAAGAAATGTATATAATTCTACATCAATTTCAAGGTATTATTGTTGAAGAGTTGTAATCTCCACAGAATGTATCTGGAGTATTCAGCACTTGTGCTGTATGGCGTACATCCACTGGGATGAATTGGTGAGCATCAAAATATTGAGAAACTGTCTTTAAATCATTCTTTGTAAGCTGTTCCTTTCACTGGTTTTGTTTCCACTTCTGGGAATGAGGTTTGAAAGATGACTGAATTGCATGCTAATATTTGCTGGTTTAAAACACAATCTCGACTAACTCAGACTACTGTGGAATAGTAACCATAACATATGTGCAATATCAATATAAAATCGACAAGCAATCATCAGGATACAAGGCTATTAAAAAGTTCATTTCCAACATGTCCTAGCTGTTCTACTATTTTTGTTTAAAGCAACACAATTTCTGGCAAAACCGTTGTTTTATATTTTTGTATGCTAATTCAGAAATATGTGTATAGAATGTACAATTGTATTTCTCCCAGTCTTTGCATGAGTCTGGTTCTGTTGTTATTATGCTGCATATATGTTCAATAGTGACGGAAATAGTTATAATTCTTAAATAGAGTTGAAATGAAGTTATTGTTAATTTTCATACCTTTCATATTGAACACACACACACACGCACACACACACACACACACACACACACACACTTATATGCACACTGTCATTAACTCGCTGACACTTTAGAGACACCAGTTGGCCCAAAGGGAGGAAACTAGAGTACCTGGAAGAAACCCATGCAGACACAGCGTAAACATGCACACAGTTTGTATCAGGAATTAAAATGAGCAACTCTAGAACATTGACTCAACAGCACAAACCACTGCACCACTCCACCCCCCACCCGCGCAAAAAAAAAAATTTATACAATCTGTAACTGTGTTGTAGCCTTATGTACTTTGGTTAGAATTTTTAACAACCAAAATGAAAATGATCATTTTCAATAAAATGATACATTTGTGTGTTTTTTTTTCATCTAACACAATGAAACACACATTTACAAATAGTAAGTATATATTATAATTTAATTTTCTGTCTTATAATCAAATGTAATGGTCCACAAATAGCAAAGTTATAAATTATATAAATGTTTTGGTGATTTCTAAAACTTACTCAAAAGTGAATCTTAAATTCACTATGGAGTTTAAGTAGCTAGTTAGATAATTGTTTTAATTACTGTGTTAACATTGTATTATTACAATAATCTAACCATAATAAAGGAAAACTAGATAAACAATAATCTACTGCTCCATTTATGTTAAAATATTAAAATAACTGCCTTAGCTATAGCTAAAATTCTGACTGTGCTAGCTAGCTAATGTTTCACAATGTTTCAGGGTTTGTTTGCTTGTATACTTTAGCATTCACCTATATTGCATAGGTTTTTTAGAGTATAAAGGAATTGATTAGTAGATAATGATTACTGTATTGATGTTACAGTAACCTTTAATTCAAATGAATGTTATTATGTTGCAGCAGAATCCCTACCGATGAGAAACCCATAGGGGAAATTCCATTTATTTTTTAGCAACGATTGAATATATTAAAATAAAACAATAATCTTTTAGCCAGAAACATTTTCAGTCACTAGAACTATTCCTTAATTATCCATGACAAAACAACGAAAATGAAACATTTAAAATTCTGTACTATCATGTTATAATCTACCACAGAAAATAGCAAAGGAATGCAAAATATAATTGAATAAATATTTTGAAAATAGCACATTAAACCATCAAAAGTACCAAAGATTCACGAGGTAAATTCCAATGAAACCATGAATGCAGATGGTGTGGTAATCCTGTCATAAGCAGCAACTGTTACACGGGAGATAACAGAGCACATTTTGCAATGAAAATGCATGCTTATGATGTGAAAATAATTTACTTGTTTGGTATCTGCATATAACACCAGTCTTTCCAATCGATGTTAGTTTCAGTGTATATTTGACCGCAGTGCCACAGATATCGTTTAATTACGCCTGGGTTATAGGCTTTTACAATCTCATAAAACAATTGTGCACTGCTGGAGTATGCCTTAACACGTATTACATTACCAAATAGGCTAGAGTCTGTCCTAATGACTGACTTCATGATTAATGACAACGACAAAATATTGCTGGCAATTATATTGTACTTTTTTTATTTTGTTCATAGTCAACCAGTTTCGGTCCATTTATGAGCATGATTCATCTTCACAGCCTATAATAACTTGAATATAAATAGTTATAAACGTGAATAAATAGTTTCGATTGTAGAGCTGACAAAATATATATAGGACTGTATTATAAATTGTATATTTGAAATGGAAATCCAAACTCACGTTCATAAGACATATGCTACACGCTTTAAAATAGGAAAGGAAGAAAAACAAAAATAGCATTTTAAGGGAAACTGGACAATCTACGTAGCATTTCCCCTTTTAAGCTGATAATTTTAGCCAATTGACTCGGGCATTTTGTGTCAAACAAAACGTTGATCCATTTGCCTTTCATTCCTTATTATAAACACAAACGTAATCATGTAGATTCCAGTTCTTTGAAGATGTGGGTTCAATTGGACGTTGGTTAGATGTGGGAAATTCTGGAATTTTTGAAGTTGGAAGTGTAAATAATACCATTTGTTTAAACACGGTTTATCCTCTAACGTCAGTTTTCTATCTTTCTGTCTTGTACTTTGCCCGCAAAACCACTGGGTGGCGATAAAAAGCTGACCTCAGCAGGAAAACTCCCTCCCAACATTATTCTGTAGACGGTCTGTCGCCTGTTGAGTAATAAAATCAGGTAAGATATCGAAGGCGCCAGGTGAGCAATAGAAGGAGCAATTGAGATAGTTTGCCTTACGTTTATCTCTATTCTCCAACGCCACTGTCGTTACATATTAACTGTACAATATACAAATAAAGATATGTGCTTTGATAAACCAGTGACTCCGGGCGCAGGCAACTAGACAATCATGTTATTTTACATTCTTCCAGGTTCCAAATAAACACTGAGTGTTGTTGCCACGGTAGCCCTCATAAAAACCAGTGGCTCCAGCTTAATGCCCAGAAAAGAATGCCGCGCATGATCGGTCTAACCATGATCGGTCTAACCATACCGATGCGTAGATTCGTAGACTTTCCAACTTTTCGTATATATAGTATATATACACAAAACTAATTTTCCAAATTATTTGATTGCTGAACTTGAACGTTGATCGCTACATGCCTACCAGATAATTTATATTCTTTAAACTCCTGCTGGACAGCAAAAAAAAAGAAGAAGAAGACAACCGTTAATAAAATAGTTTGGCTTATCCTACATAAACCAGGCCAGGGGTTCGTTTAGTTGGCTAATGCCTCATCCACCAATCTTATACCCCACTAAACGTATGCAGCTTAATTAATGTATGTTTTCGTTCTTTATTTGAAATACAGCCACCAAATTAAAAACATATATACCGCCAGTGAGCTGTATGCAGTCATTCATTTTCGCACTTAACTGAATTCATGATCACGGGGAGCAGAGGCCCATAGTACAGGGCGCAAGGCAGGAACCAACCCACAGGACATAAACGCTGAGACGCTTTAGAGAGACCAGTTGACGAGAAGAACATGCAAACTCCGTACAGACGGAATCCAGATCTCCGGAGATCTGATCAAATATAGTAAAGACTTTATAATAAAGCAGTTCTGAAATTAAGGATCGAATGCAAGGATGTAAAGAGGTTTGAAATAGTGACACTTCGTTTTCAGCTGTAGTCTAATGAGATAAGTTAGACAGCGAATTACCTGAATGAAAGTACTTCTCTTTCCCAGACCAGAACACCCGCTCACTGATCCGCACAAAAGCTGCACGCATGCAGCTTAAAATAAGCTATATTTGTTGATAAAGAAAATTGTCATAATTACGAATCCACTGGTGCGATACGCTGTCGTTTTTAATTAGCTCCAACAGAAACACTTGAACACAGACAACATTATGGAAATGGCACATGTGACTGCTAGAAAAAGAGCAGTGTGGTTTTTTGGGGGCTCATTACAATCCATAGTCAATATAGGATAGTCAATGACAATGTCGAAAACAAAGAAAGTATCTCACAAACATTTTTACACAGGTATATCAACAATAAATTAAAACAAATAGCCCAGCAGAAACCGACTCCATTGTATTTACACGCAAATATCAATATGAAATAATTACATAAATATTTTGTAGCTACATTATATGTCACTATTTACATATATTCAATATAACCACATTTGTCGTTTTTTAAATGTTCCTCTTTTCCAATGAATCTCAATGCTGGGTTCAGTAAGCAGTTGTGTGTACCGCGTGGTAGCCTACTATATGTAATTAATATATATAGCCTTCGCTGTAGTGGCTGACAGAGTTCTGAACTTTAATAGATTTACTAAAAAAGTTTTACACAGGTTTGCAATTATTTAAAATGACTCTACAAATGAGGTGAAAGTAAACCCGTTATGTAATATTGCACGCACAGCTTCATTTCATTTTGGATGTAACTGGTTGGTTTGTATTTGGTATTATTATTATTATTATTATTATTATTATTATTATTATTATTATTATTAATATTATTATTAATATTATATTTTAAATGGGATGTTGTTGCTATTTTAAACTAAAGAATAAATATTATACATGTATTATTATTAATATTACTTATAATAATAATAATAATAATAATAATAATAATAATAATAATAATAATAATACATTATTAATGATATAATAATAATGATGATGATGTTGTAGCTGACCTGCAGGACGCCTGCTTACAAATAACAGTAAGGACAGGAGTAGAATAATGTCTGTAAAATTAAACACAGCAGTCGTTTAAAAAGTAAAGAAATGTCCAAAAATCTAAGATTCTACTGAGTGCATATCAAATTACTCCATTGTCACCCCTAACAACTTGACATCAAACACAGAAAGGACATCAGCAGCTTATTCGATCTGTGACATGATTCGTGCCAGGCTGTTCACTTTCAATACTTCTATGGTTGTCTCATCAAATACCCCCCACCCCCTCAAAAAAAAAACATTAAAAAAAAAAAAAAAAACTAGATTCATAGTTATTGTTTTAATTTAACAACAAAACATACTATATCTATGTGACGTTTGGGGATTTTTGTATTAAAAGTGCATTATTACATCGAACAATCTCCAGTACAGGTCTGTAGCCTATATTGTAAACCCACTTTCGCTTGGGGAGCGTCGTCGTTCGTACACGATCCATACCATCAGTAATCTTTGATTCCCAGCGCGGATTATTTCTTCATGGTTTACGGAGAGACGCTTCGCGCTCGGTCCTGTTTTGAATCCAGTCCGCTCACGAGGCGCTGGATGCTCTGTAGCTCGTTGCTAGAATCTTTCTCAGAGCCTATTTTTGGCGAAAGAGACATGGAACCAGATGACATGGTCGAGGAACGACTGGTCACCTCGCACGTGGAGTCTAAGTTGGCCGAGACGGGGCTGGAGGCCATGGTGTCTCCCTTCAGTTCCATAGGAGGAATGGCTGTGGTGAGCAAAGTGCTGTCCGGGACACTAGTTAAAGAATACGGGCTGTACCGGAGCCGCGGGCGCACTGCGTTAAGAAACGGATGCCGATGAACCGAGGAGGAGGCTGCGGAGGAAGCTGCAGCTGCTGCCGCCATGTACGTATAGGGATATGGAAAGAGGCCTCCAAAAGGAGACATCGTCAGGCCCTGCAAGGAGATAAATCGTATTACTTCTAAAGCACCATTAAAGAAAGATCTGCTACAATTAATCCAAGACGTATAGCCAGGGAAAAGAATAACTCCAAAATAACTTGTTTATCGAATATACTATTTATGTTAAAGGCATTAAGGTTTTCACAATAGCTACTTATCAACAATAATTGTTTTTGAACGTCAAACGTTAATTCGTTTTGCAAAGTCCAATCTGAAATTAGACAACATAAAGAAAGCCAATTTTGCTAACTGAATAAAGTTGTTTCCTCAGCCAAAGAGTCAGTTATTGTCATTAAATTATCATTTTAAATAAACGGCATAAAAACGAACTAACTAACTAACTAACTAACTAACTTACTAACTAACTAACTAACTAACTGTCTGACTTATTGACTGACTGACTAACTAACTAACTTCGATTCGTTTGTACAGGGGGGTGCATACTGATTTATGGCCAAAGGACAATTGTCGGCACACCTTATGCTATCAAACTTAATGACAAAAACATTATACATACATAAAAAGGTCTAATAAAGTTAGGAGTTGCCAGTCCCGACGCTATGTGGAGTCTATTTACCTGCGAAGCTAGGACGTGTTGTTGCAGATGAAAGGGCACCCCCGGCGCACCCGTCAGACCTTGCGATGGTGACGCCATGCTCGCCGTGTCCATGCTGGTCACTCCTCCGGAGGATACGGCCGCCAATAACGGCCCCATGCCGGCGGCCATATTGGAAAACGCGCCTCCCATATTGAACTGACCGGGATGCAAGAGGAAAGGATGAGCGCCGCCCAGGTGATTGAAAAACTGCTGGCCGGTCAAGGCGGGCGGAAATCCGAAATTGTGCAAGTGACCCTGGTTCACCTGCGCACAACCGTCTGTCTGCACAGTCAGTGGCGTCGTGTAACTCTCTTTGTTTACGGAACGACCCTCGTCCACGCTGGGCTGTTCTCTAGCTGGACTTTTAAGCTCCTCACCCGACCGCGTGGTGCTTGAGATAAGCGTCACTGGACTGTGCCGTGAATCCGCGCGGTTTTTCTCAGTCCTGTTTTCTCGGAGCCGAGAGTCCCCGTCTCCAAACGAACTGCTTTTGCTCCTTTCGCCCTCAAGGTCCTTAGCGTCTTCTGTGGTGGTGGTAGAAATTTTACTGGAGTCTTCTTTCGAATTTAAGTCCTTGTCGTCTTCATCACTGTCTTCATCGCTGTCGCAGAAATCTGAAGCAAAATTACACACGTCATTACTGTATACTAAACAGTATAGGGAGACTTAGATTATTCAGTAGGGATATAACGACCATTAAGGCATATGTCCTGACAAATCAAGAATGTAAAGCATATAATTGATTTTATATGAAAAAAGCATAAAGTACCACAAAGGTCTAACTGTATATATTCTAAGAATTGTGAAAGTAAAACGTAAATATCTGCTAGGCTAAATTGCAACTGACTACAAATTGTTTTATTAGCAAGTACAATTTCATGCTTGAACAAGACTGACCCTTTATGCAGATATTTTTAAATGGATCAGATCTAAACAGTGAAATGATACGTTTGTATTGTCCTCTGTTAATATACCGTTTGCAAAACGATGGAACCAGGATCAACACCATAAACTCTACCTGTTGCAATAAAAGACTAAGCATTACCTTTTAGGTTCTGCTGGCCCATGGTGGCCACGGCAGGAGATGAAGATTGGCGACAGCATTTGAACGATGTTTGTTCTCCAGATGATTCGTCAGAAGTACCGTTGTCTTTTTTCTGAGGTTCGTCGTAAGATCGCAAGGATTGCAAGGCCAGTTGTTTTCTGTAGCACAAACAAACCAATTAATATACCCGAATAACACAAATAGTTTTGAAATGCTTAGCTCACAAAAAGTGTAATTAAGATAACTGGAACATAATAATATGGATTGAGTAATCGAAGTTTGACAAATCGAAAATGTAGGTCTAATCCGTCTAATCGTACAATATATGTGGTCATATTATATTATTTTTCCAAATATATATATATATATTTATAGCATTAATCACAATTTTAATTACATTAATTTACTCACTTTCCGCAGTCATACCTTTTTTCACGTCTTCCATTCCCAGTATCTCGAAATCCCTTAGCAAACGGATTGTGGTCGATTTTCAGCTGCGTAATCTGAAGTTAAAGAGTACATAGTGAATTTTGACAGACAACTAAACACCTTTACACACACAAATTAAGTAACATTTTAAAACTAATTAATAAAGCTATGCACATTTACAATGTAGTCACGTGCCACACATTTTTTCAAAGCTATTGATTCTAATATTGCCGAGCATCACATCAACTGTCGAAAGTGGAAAAACTTGGAAAGAGTTCTCTCTTCGTTCACACACCCTTACGCACATTTTTAATCTCCCTGACGTGCAACAAACTGGGTGTGTATGTAGGATTTTCTTTGAACTGCAGCTACATTTTCTCCAAGTCAATTTCTGGCGCGCGCGCACACACACGCGCACACACACACACACACACACACACACACACACACACACACACACACACACACACACACACACAC
>JAUZSU010014324.1:0-11007 GCA_034780255.1 Parotocinclus maculicauda
GTACGTTCGCTATACGTGTAAATCGTACAATAAAGATTTAATAAACATTTAATATGTTACATAGCACGTCCCGTCTTGTAACATAGAACATGTTCGTTTATTCGGACCAGCCGGTTATTAGGACCAAAGCCAAAGTTCTTTTACTCCTGGACCTTACAGCAGCCTTTGACACAGTAAATCACAGTCTTCTCCTAACTCGACTCTCTGAAATTGGTCTCTCAGGCAGTGTCTCTCTCTCTTTTTCTTGGTTTAATTCTTACCTGACTGATAGGCATCAGTTAATTTCATTAGAAAATTGCGTTTCAGAAACAACATCTATCAAGCATGGTGTACCACAGGGTTTTGTCCTTGGTCCTCTTCTTTTTACCATCTATATTCTCCGTCTTGGCAATATCTTTTGCAGGTACAAATTAAATTTACATTGTTATGCCGACGGCACATAGGTTTATATCAGTTTTAAACCGTCAGATCATTTTCCTTCCAGTGGCCTTAATGAACTTATTGCTTAAGGCACATTTTCTTCTGTTGAATGCTCAGAAAGAGTTTATCATTACTGGTTCTAAGCCTACTGTCAATTCTCTATCTGCTCTCTCCATAAATGAGATCTCAATTTCTCCTACAGTCACTGTTTGCAGTCTGGGGGGTATTATTTGACCCCCTGTTATGTTTCAAACCTCATATGAAATCTCTGACCAGATCTGCATTTTTCCATCTCTGCAACATAGCCCGTATCTGCCCCTATTGCCCTCTACTACTGCTGAGATGCTGGTCCATGCGTTTGTTACATCTCGACTGGACTACTGTAATTCTCTTCTATATGGGCTTCCCTACAAGTCCCTACGCCACCTTCAAATAGTCCAAAATTCTGCTGCCAGAATCCTAACACAAAAAAGTCAGAGCACATCACCCCAGTTGTGGAGAGGCTTCATTGGCTGACTATGACTGAGTGCTTTACATTCTACACTATATGAGTAAAAAACACATGCATCTTTTCTTCTCTAATATTTGGTTACGCCTTCGCTTCACCTTCATAGCAGGTCCCATCCTTTCACGTGTTCCTCCTGTGTCTTAGAATAGACTTCTCGTCAATTTTAGCTAACGGGTTGAACAAGTCACCCAGACTTATAAGTTCCTGTTTGTATTTCACATGCTGTTTCAAATAAGAAAACCAGTTTGCTTAATTCTGGGGTCTACCTTAAATGAGTGTTCTTTTGCCATACTGAATGTGGTTCATTTTTAACTCCATGACATTTGTACATATTCCTGTCGATACTGCTCTTTATATTTTAAAACACTTCAGAGTCTGGTTCCCACACGACAGTCTGGTCTTACAGCCCAGTCACACTGGTTGCATTCTTTTAGAGGCAGGAGTGTACGCTGGCGTAGCTACACATACCTCACATGTACACACACAGTGCTTACCACAAGCCTGAGAACACTGGTGAAAATGTTTGCTTTTATTTTTGTGAAGAAGGATTCCAGCTGCAGCTGAATACTGACCTAAAACGCACCACAAAGCTTTGCAACAGTTATTTGAAGACCAAAAAGATCAATTAGTGTTGACTGTTATGTACTTTTCTCCACAGTCACCTGACCTAAACCCCATTAAGCCATATTTAGTAACAATACTAAATTGTTAAAATAATGCTAAGACAGCATGGAGAATTAGATTTTAATAAACTTGTGGAATCTATTCCAGCTCAAGCAAACACTGTAAACACAGAAATGTGTAAACCAACCAAATACCGCTAAATTCTGAAATGTATCTAAATATTTTACAAAGCATAGGATTAAATTCAAAACTGCAAAGTTTTTTTATTTCAAATGTTTGGCCTCTGGGGTTTGTCAAATGAACACTTAATTGAGCTGAATAAGGATCTGTATATTGCCATAATATGATTGAGATAGTTTTGTTCAATGCAATATAATTTTTTTTAATAAAACAATTACATATTACATTTAGGTCATCCAAGGAGGTTGTCTCTTTTTGAGTCTCAAAGTTGGAGAGTTTTTTCTTAAAATGGAATTTGCTAGAGATAAAATGATCATATTAGAGAAACATATGGACCCAGTGGAATTTGCTGTCTGTTAAACTTGTTGTGTATGATCACTCAATTTTCTTTACATAGACTCAAATCTGTCATTAAAACTGTCCTGAAGCACTGTACTACCACCTCCTTCTGTACTTTGTGTGTTCAAGTCAAACTTGTTTGACAGAGCACATAGGAACAGTTCTACCAGAAATTCAAAAGCATGCTGTACCAGAAAAAAATATGCATTAAAAAAAGTTGTGACAGTATGGAATATGTTACTTTTCCTTTTAAAATTCTCCACATAAGTCAGAACTGCAGGCAGGCCAGTCCAGTTCTTCTACCCTCTTCTTCCACAGCCATGCCTTTGTAATGTGTACAGAACTAAAACTTTTTTTTTTTGGTTGGATAAAAAACAACATTTTTATTTACATTACTTCATTTTGTAGACTCATTTTAAATTTTTCTATATAATTCAGAATGTATTATTCCATGGCTAGCTGTCCTGTACCAGATGCAGCATACCAGTCCTTCTTTTTTCAATAAAAAAGTAAAAGTTGGTTTTAAATTGCCTAAAAGGTATTCTTCCTGATGTTTTGCACAATTGCACGTGTCCAAATTCTTTAGACACTGTAATCTCTTTCAACCTTATGAACATCCTCAGAAATCTCCTTTATGTTATGAAGACTTTAATAGATCCCTGCTCTTTACATACAACAGGGTGCACACTCACACCTGACTAATTTCTTCTTCATATTAACTGCTAATCTTAACTAATTATCTACAGATAATAAACAGTCCTTTGAATCTGGGAATAAAAGTTGCACTATTAAGAAAAGAGAGAAAGAAAGACAAACAGATAGACTGTTCATTTTATTTATTCTGGTTTTATTATATTGTTGTTACAGCAGCACATAAGGCACATCAAATAAGGAACACAACATTTATAACGTCATAAAATGAACAAGTGAGCCAAGTTTCAATCACAAAACAGTGCTGGGTTTAAATACGCAAATCTAATCAAGTGGATTGACTATATGGTTTCTTAAATAAATAAAAACACAAATGGAGGCTGTATGTTGTTCTAAAATCTTCTTTTACACACTGGACTGACTTTCACTGCACTGTGATGATTAGTCTTGCCACTGAAGAGGACAACCAGCATCCTCATCTCAACTTCAGGCAGTCTAGTCTTGTCGTGACATGGACCCCTCAGAATCTCTATCAAATTACCATGGTAGTTGTTCTAGGAGCAGAAGAATAGCAATACTTAATAACTGCCTGCAAAAGCCCTTAGAAAACAATAAATATACATTCAATTTAACCTCACTCATTATAAAGCACTGATAACTAATTTTGTACGAATTAGTCAAATTTGTTCCAAATTTGTTAATACATTCTAAAAGAACTAGACTGTGAGACCATGATGGCGCAGAGTTTGAAAATACTGGACTACAAATGCTAATGGTTCAGTTATCAAGTTCCAAGTAAAACCACAAATCAAAAAAATTTGGGACAGTATGGATAAAGCATATGAAAAACAGTGTTTCTTACATTGTCTTTCATTAAGCATTACCTAAGGGGATTACTTAATTACTTAAGGTAAAAAGTCATAAATCCTTAAATGTGACCTTAATTTTTGACCATTAACTGTTACATAAAGCTCCTTAATTCCCTTCAAATTATTTAGAAGAAGCAAAACCACATCTTATCTTTTAAAAGACTGAGAATATGGCTGAGCTTTTGGAGTTTTGAACATAAAGATTTTTTATTCCTTTTTAAAATAACAAAGAAAATACAAAATTTAATTAGTACAAGTTTAAACCATTTACTTTATTATTATTATTATTATTGTTGTTTTTGTTGTTATAATTAACTTTTTAATTTTTCCTTTGCTTGTCTTGTTTTCTGCTTTCAGCAACAAAATCTCAGTCACTGCACTAAAAATCTTCATGTTTTCCTGTAGTGTAACCTTTTTAGGGCACTGTAAAAACTTTTTATTGTTTTTGGTTGGATTTTGAGATTATTTTTTTATATTTCAAGAATAAAATTGTAATATTTCGAGAAAAAAACTTGTATTTAATAAATAAAGTTATTGTCATAGTAATTGTATTAAGATAATTGTCAAATAATTAGTATTTTGAGAATCAAATCGATATGCTTACACTGTAGCCTATCTGTGAAAATTAGTTTATTACAATATATCAGTATGGTAACATGTTATGGCACACTGATTCATAAGCTAAACTGAAGCTGTATGGCATTGTAACATTACATTACAGGTGTAGTCATCATGTCATGTAAATATAATACACATAACAACCATTATAACAACCAACAACTTTCTGTTCTTTATTCTTCTTTTTCCACAAGTCAACCAGAAAAAATACTTTGTGCTCATAAAACTTTCATTGAAGCATTATAGGGATTTAGGCAAAGTTATTCCCTTAGGTAGGGGGAAATCTTCTATTGAGGTTTATACTTTAGGAAAAAAACTTTTGTGTGTTTTATGCAACCAGGCACTGAAATTCATTTTCTCATTCATGTAGGACAGGATTTGATCTTATAGAGATCTTAAAATAGCACTTATCTATGAGTGCAGCCTAAATAGGAGGCTACATTTTATTGACCTAATACTAAAGGTGAATGTAAATGTAGCCAAACTGTTCATCTTTCTCTCTGTCATGCATGTTGTGTCTTTTAGATTACTCAAAGTAGCTTTAGAGTGAAATATCCAGCATGTCATACACTGTCAGACAGAGATTAATACTGCTTGAGGCTAAGTTCAATATTACTTTTACATTTACGGCATTTAGCAGACACCCTTATCCAGAGGGACTTATAACTCATACAGTCTTACAATTTAAGCAATGGGGGGAAAAGAGCCTTACTTAAGGACTCAACTGTGGAAGCCCAACAGAGGTGGGATTTGAACCCAGGACCACCAGAGTCCAGTACCTTTACCGCTAGGCTACCACAGTCCTAAGGATATATTACCCAAGGAAAAGTGTTTTATCTGCATTATAAATACTACCAACAATGAGCTAATATTAGCTGCTAGTGTTGCACTCATATAATACAGGCAAACAAATCTGCAACAGATCTCACTAACAGAAGGTGCTTGTGTGAATTGTTTATAAAACAGAATTCTCTGTTATAAAACCTATATAATTATTATGCTAAACAGCTAGTATTATACAACATAGCTAGAGTTTACTAATGCTAGCTTCTAATATGCTAGTATATCTGAAGCAATATTGTTACTGGGGTTGCTAAATGATCTGTGGGTATAGCTACAGCTACTATGTATAGCTACATGTACTGTAAGTGGGGGTAATATAGTAGTACTATACCTGTTTGTAAAACATGAACAGTTGCTACTGGACACGAGCCCATGGACCATGACTAGTGCTGGCAGCACTCATGCCACGACTTGATTGGTTCTGAAACCACCTGGCATGGGTGGCACTTCTATGATGCTGGGGGTACTCTCTGAGAGACGGGGCCCACATATTGGGGTGATTTACACGCTGAGGAATTATTCTGCACCCCTGCTGGTGTAGTGGTGTCTCCTCATACCAGTATTTGTCATATCCACAGTACTGGTCACTGTTGTAAGGTGGAGCTGGAAGGTGCCTACCATACATCCTTCTTATGTTCACATCGTAGTTTCTTCCTTCATCTATGTATCCTCTGTAAACATTTTGGGGAAACTGAGCTGTGGCATTTCTGTGGTAGTTGAGAGGGATGTAGGACAGGGAGACTGGGTGATTAGCATATTGGTATCTGGGGTACTGCGGTTGGTATTGCCACTCTGACTCAGCGGGGAACTCCCGAAGGGTTGATCTGATGCAAGGTGATGCTGATGAGTGCTCAGAGTTACTGGTCTTTGAGTGATAGGTTGGGTTTCCCACTGGTGACATCATAGGAGGGTTCTCAGGTACAAGACATATCTGGGGACTCTCAATCAACCCTTTGTCTCGCTCTCCATTATTTGGATGCCCACTGCTGGGAACACTGAAATATTTGTAACCATTAGTAAACCACCAAAACTTTTAATACAGTCAAGTGTACTAAACATATTTTAAATCCATTGTGTGTGGTGCTTGTTCTATAATATACATTAGGGGTGGTAATTGCTAGTCACCTCATGGTTCAAATTAAGTGTGATTCAGACGACTGCAATGCAATTATTAATCAATTATCAATGATTCTTGGGGCATCTTTTTCTCTATACAGTATTTTTTCCTCACAGCGATTCTGTTTCACTCACATTGTCTCAATTATTTGGTGTAAGGTAGGAATTATAGCTGTTTTATGTTTTTTTCTCATGACATTCCGATAAAATTACACATTTTTTATGTAATTAAAAAATTTTAATGTTATCGTAAGTCTTAAGCTTTGGCTTACGCAAATAGTGAAGTGAACATTGTCGATAGGCAATAGGTGAGCTTTTAAGTACCTTAAGAAACCATTACAGTACTTTAGAAGCCACTTTGATTATATTACAGTCTGTGTGGATGACTATCTGTTTTTATTTATTGATTTGAGTGTTTTCAAAAGGTATGAAATAATCTCAAAGGGAAATAGAAAGCATGCAAGATCCACAGCCGTTGCAATATCATAGTCTGCAACTATCTAATCTCTTTTAGTCTTGTCTTTAGATATGAAAGTGGGACAGACTTTAGAGTAGATTTTCAATGAATATGGACACAGATCCTTGGCAAGAATAGCTGTGATAGAGTTTGTGCTAGAATTTGTTTCATCCTTTCCAAATTGGGTGACTAGCTTTGACATTACTTGTTCATATCTGTTGTGTATTTGTTACATTCACATTACAGCCTGTTCAGGTATTAATCTATTCATCAATTTTATGTTATCAGGTAACATTTACAAATTTGACATTTGTAAATCGTTTCAGAATGGCTCAAGTCTGTATCACAATGCATCTAAAATCAGTTTCCCTCCACCCCATTACATTGTGTCATTCCAGGTGTGGATGGCAAAAATGTAACCCATAACCTGTGGTTTAAGGGTGAAAATTTTAGTTTTTTTAATTAGTATTATTCTGAAGTAATTACTGACCTCAGATATTGCCCTCTACGCAGCTTCATCTCTGGAGTAGAAGGGGCACTCCTGGAAGGTGCGTGCCTTCTTCCTGTGTGTGGTGAAATCTGCAGCTTTTGGTCAGCCCCATCCAGACAGATTTCCAGTCTTGGCAGTACTGGTGTCGCAATAGGACTGTAAAATAATAAACACTGCATGTTTGTATATATATTTTAGAAACAAAGCTCAAGACATGGTCTGAGCTTATAGTGGAAGTCAGACCTTCATGTTTCAGACTCTTCATATACATTTATGATATTTAGCAGATGCCCTTATCCAGAGGGACTTACAACTTATAAAGTCTTACAATTCAAGCAATGGTGGGTTAAGGGACTTGCTTAAGGACCCAACTGTGGCAGCTTGGCAAAAGTGGGATTAAAACCCAGGACCATCAGGTCCAGAGTCCAGTAACTTAACTGCTAGGCTACCACAGTCCCAGTGGAGAGCCCGGCAGCCTAGATCTGGAGAGCCACAGCATAGACAACGTACCTTGTACAATGTCAGCTTTCTAACAGTCAGTGCTGTTAATGGACTTAATTTATAGCCTTTTAGCAAACCCCATTGATCTATATATCAACTTACCTGGAGCTGGTGCTATTGGAGTGAGACTTCAGCCTCTGGTATGGATGATTGAGGCTGGACTCCTTAAAGTTGGCATTTTGGATGAGTGCAGGACCATACTCAAGCCTGTTGTTGCGGGAGGGATGGAAATGCTCAGGGGACAGCTGGTGGGGACTGTGGTTGCGCTCAGGAGCATGACGCAGAATGCCTGTAGGGGTGAGAGGACGTTGGGGAGGTTGTGGTGCCCTGGAACGACGCTCTGCAGCAGGACTGGTTTCAGAGGATGGGTGGGAAAACTGGCTTGTCAACATGTCTGAAATAATGGCAAAAGAGAATACACTCTCAATATACAGAAGACTTTTGACACCAAAATTGGAGATGTCAAAATTGCATTTATACATCAAAGTTAAACCTAAAAAGAAGGATATGTATAGCATTAACACGTACAGTACTGTGCAAACATCTTAGACCACCATTACATTGTTTTGCCAATGGTATAATGACCACATTGTTTGAGAAATCTGCTTGTATAGGCTACTGTGGTAAGTATGCATTGTGATTTCCCATACTCAAGCAATAGCAACATATGGCAAATTCATCAAGATGCTAGGTCCACAATCCACCTAGGATGGTCTTTATGTAAGGGTAGCAGCCAAGAACCATTCAGAAGAGGAATAGGGTGATAAGGCATGCTAAAGCTCACCAATACTGGGATGAAGATCAGTGGCAAAGACTATTAAGGAGTAACAAATTCAAATTTTTGTATCCAATCGTTGACAGTATTTTATATAAAACAACAAGTCTAATGCTGTCCTAAGACTTTTGCACAGTACATTATAGAACATTATCTGTGAGGTTTACAAACATCAGCTCAAAATGAACAAGACTAGGGCCATAATGGCAAGGACATTTCCCTAAATGTGATGAGGAGGAAACAAGACGACACAAGATGGGCCCATCCTCCTTGGGGAACCTAAATAAATAGTGGACCATTGTAACCTACTGTATTTAGTACATTTTTACCTTTAGTCTTGCCTTCTGATACTGACAACAAACTGTCATCTGAGGTGCTCTGACCTGGAAATACAAACAATAAAACAGATATTACAAGAGAAACATTACAGTTACCACAGATGCATGTGACAAGTACCAGGAAGCTACCGTAAAGAAGTTAAACCTATATTGGCTAATAGAGTTTGCAGAACAATTTCTTACATTTTTGTGTGTTCATAGTAGGATGTAGTAAGGAGCGACTCTGTTTGAGGCGATGCACAGTCTCCTGGAGCTCCTGCAGCTTCTGCTTCTCACGCTTGCACTGCTGCAATCTGCTCTTCTTCACCGCCTTGCTAAGGTGATCCTCTTGGCACAGCTTGCATGTTGCCACATAGATCTGCTGCTGTAGAGCCAGTTTAGCTTCTGCTGAGGTTAACTCTGAATCCTACAGAATGGGCAATGCACTGAAATCATTTTTGGACAAAATAACTATACTATAATAACTATAAAATAAAATAACTATAATTTAATAATGGCGGAGGTGCATCACATATAATATTATAATAACTACAGAAAATCAGATATTGCCTGTAATCTGTTTACATGCTTTTTAGTAATCAAATAATAATATGCTTTTGTTTTACATGACTCATTATCAGATTTCTTATTTACAGCTAGCCAATGAACTCACATATGGATGTGACCTAAGCTTTAAACTTTATTTAAAAAATTATGAAATTCTTAATTTTCGCGGTCTATGGAATCAACCCCAAAAGAAGCCAAATTTCTCTTAGAATCTATCAGATTACATTTGCGTGCATGTACATACTGAGAAATCCGATTTAGAAAACTGAGTGAAATCAGAGTAAGGATATATATATATACTGAGAAATCTCATTACTGGATAAATCCAGCTTTCTTCATTAGATTAGATTCAGATTCAGATTCAGAAAACTTTATTTATCCCCTAGGGGCAATTGAAGTATAATAGATTAGGTTAGATTAGGTTTCTAAACCTTAATCTGATTTGAAAAATCTGAATATGTTATTTACCACTTGAGTTGAGTTGAGTTGAATTAGACAAATGACATGACGGAAAGAAAGCTTGGTGTGTTTCTTTACCTGCCCTTTATGCTCCATGCTCTGCTCATCTAACTTAAAAGCTGCACCAATGCGCCGACGTATTTGTGGTGACTTCTCTCCAGGCAGTAGAGGGTAGTCTTGAGGCAAGTGTCCAGTGAGTTCCTATATGAAAAACACTTAATAAATTCAGATACACACGAGCAACTTTTCAACTGTAAAAAAAGTCAAACAGTATTAGGACTTACTGGAACTTCTGCATTAACCAGTTTTGTTGCTCCTATATAAAACACTACATTTAGTCACGCCAGGTATAGACAAGCTTCTGTTCTTATACTGCTTGTGCAACAACAAAATCAAAGATTAATCCTATTTAAGGCACACGCCATAATTCTTGGGTTGATGCAAGTCTAGCAAACCCTCATAACATGAGCCTGTCTGAGTCACAACAGGGGTGTGTCTGTTCAAGTACAGACAACACACAGTCACTAGGGAGTGAGTTCACTCCTTGTTATTAGAAATGGGAGAGGTGTCACAAACTCTTATTAAAAAACTGCGAAAAGACAGTGAAACATCAAGTCATTTTTCCAAAAAGCATTTGGAACTGAACTTGTCATGAAAACACTATACTTAAAAATACAATCCCAAATCAGAAAAAAAATGCTTTAAAAATAATGAAATTACTACATTGCATTTTGTTGCATAAAATAAGTATTTGATACAACAGAAAAGCAGAACTTCATATTTTCTACAGAATCATTTTGTTTGCAATTACAGAGGTCAGACGTTTTCTGTAGTTCTTGACTAAGTTTGCACACACTGCAGCAGGGATTCTGGCCCATTAGTCCATACAGATCTTCTCCAGATCTTTCAGGTTTTGTGGCTGTCTATGGGCAACACTGAGTTTTAGATCTGGAGACTGGCTAGGCCACTTCAGGACCTTGAACTGCTTCTTACCGAGCCACTCCTTAGTTGCCCTGGCTGTGTGTTTTAGGTCATTGTGCCATGCTGGAAGATCCAGCCACGACCCATCAACAATGGTCTTACTGAGGAAAGGAGGTTGATGGCCAAAATCTCACAATACATGATGCCCTCCAGCCTCCCTTCAATACGGTGCAGTTGTCCTGTCCCCATTGCAAAAAAGCACCCCAAAGTATGATGTTTTTAATGATGGCCATGATGGGTAGTGTGTTAACTGTCATCTTTGAGACTGTGGTCCCAGCTCTCTTCAGTTCAT
>JAUZSU010014334.1:0-11007 GCA_034780255.1 Parotocinclus maculicauda
TCGTGTGACACAACGAATCGATAATTGAATTCGTTGCCAACACTTTTAATAATCAATTTTTATCGATTTTATCGATTTGTTGTTGCAGCCCTAACATGCACATTACTTTATTTTTCTTTTTTTGAAGAGCAAACATGTTTTCTGCCTTTTAATGTGAAAGGGAAATTCTGCAGTCTGCATAATGTTAACTTGAACATCTGTTTTTTGGGAAAGTCCTTTTAGCCTAGAGGTTTACAATGCTTTCAGCTCTGATTGTAAATTATTAATCAGGGGTTCATTTAAAGAACTACAATTGTGAAAAATTGTGACATTGTGCTATTGGTCTGCATCAGACCTGACCCTATTGTTCAAAAAACCCAGTCATTTGGTCAACCAGATGAGTCACCTAGTGTTTGTTTGAGCTGTGCCAGATCTGGTCCTGCCACTGTCTTCACAGCAGATCCTCATGGTTTATCAAGTGGCATCTGATGATCCCAACTCTTTTATCTGACAGCCCTCAGCTTGCCAAGGTGAGATACTAACATGATAATTTCATCTATGAGAACCTGTGTTGTCCAACAGAACCACTCAGGTTTGTATACTGCCTCTGGCAAGTTGGGTTCCCCACACCTGGTTTGAAGAGCTGCCACTTTTTAAAAAAAGTTTTTTTACCAAACATCACTCCTAAGGACACTGACTCACGAGGGAATCATCAAGGGAAATCATGAATCATGCATGCTAGTGACAAATGTATTTTATGGTTGAAACTTCTGTTAGTAACACTGCAACTTGTAATCTATTCCAGGCATGACAGTAGCGCTATAAAAAAGCTTCGCGGTAAAACCTTTGGTCTGTCTTTAGTTTGTACTAGGGTGCTCATGTGCTGTTACATTGTTTCAACAATCGTATGCAGTGCCACAACATCAAATGTATTTTTTTGCTGGAATCTTGTATTGACAACTAGCGAGTCAAATGCTCTTTCAGAATATGGGACGAATGAATCTTGTCATTGTAGTCTTTGAAAAGTGCCATTCTATCATGAAAGAAAAAAACAAAAAACTGAGGTGACAACAAATCATAACACCGCCTCAAGACGCTTACAGTGAGCGCTATGCATGATGGGTGCATCACTTTGTGTGTCCCTTTTTGCCTTCTTGTGGTTCCCTGTTCCAATCTTGATGCTCTCTAGTAAACTTTTATTCTGCTTCTCTAACAAGTGGTTTCCTTATTACCACACATCTCTTCTTGTGATGTTGAAATGCTCTTACTTTCGCTGTTAAACAAAAAACTGTGCATTCTGCAATTTTTACGATTCCATTCCATTTCGCTACGAATTTAAGTGATTTAGGTTAAGTCACCAAGCATTGCTTTCTGATTACATTAGTTGTTAAAGATATGATAAGCTACTTACTGCATCAGTTAGGGTTGGGTTTTGTTTCCAAAAGAAACATATTAATCACTACTGTCATTCACTACTGTCATTATCCATTTAATTGCTTTTATGTTTTTGCTTACTTGAATCCAAACTAAAAGTTTATTTTACCTGTCAGTGTATTATATGATACATGTAAGCAATTAGCTATAGAAGCATCATGGTGAAGAACACGTGGAGTTCAGTCAAGGAAGAAACACAGTGTGCCTTTTGGAGCAGCAGACATGCACAAAAAATACTCCAGAAACTTCAGAAACATGTACTCAAAAAAAAAGAGCACAAGAATCAGATTGGTATTAGCTAGTGTCCTGGCACCCTCTTTTAAAATGTATTAATCTTTTTAAATTTATGTATCAGTATCACAAAGTTCAAGATCAAAAGCTCTTTATGATGTGCTCAGAAATCTCATTTCTCTGTGCCATGAGAAACTTTCACAAACCTGTGCTGTGAAGTTGACATTTTGATGGATCCCTGATCCCTATTTTGTTTTTCCATTAAATCAGGATGCTCACTCACTTTTTCATCCCATTGACTATCCTCACCTGACTAATTTCACCTTAAAATGAAATTCTAATATTAGAGGTTTACCTAATTTTCCCACCAATATTGTTTGTAATATTGTATGATTTTCTTCAATAAACAAATGGCCAACCAAGTACATTTTTGTCTCATTTATTTAAGCTGCTTCTTTGTTTTCTGTTATCATTAGTTTAGTGTCATGATTAAGCAGGACAAAATTAAGATTTACAAACTTCTAGGAACCACTGTAACTTCCTCACTTTGCTCACAAAGAAGAATTTCATTGATTTATCTACTTTACATCTGGAGGATTTTCCTTTTTTAGGTGGTTGTCTGTGTTTGTATGCGTGTGTGCGCGCGAGTGTGTGCGTGATCATGTGAATAATCAACAGGTGTTCAACTGTAGACATTAAAAGACATAGGCCTTTCATTAGGGATATGTATGGCTATCTGTTTGTCTCAGTGTAGTATACTTTATGTAACTGTGGATTCATTTTGTATGGAAACAGACTTAAGATCAAAATGTTTTTACTGTTTTCTTCTCTGGGAAAATTTACCCTCTGTAACCCACAGGAAGTGGCTGCGGGAGGCCTCTGTCACACTGTGTATCATTTCAAAACAGCGTCCTGCATTGATATACTTATCATCTTCTTTATTTTGTGTTAGTTGTACTTATTTAGTGTTTGCTTACGCGTATTTATAGTTGTGTGAGTTTGATGTTGGGAACGTTTATTATTGACAGACTTGCACAAAATGTTTAAATATGGCTGCATAACATGAACAAACTTCTATGTTATGATTCCTTAGTGTGACACAATATAACAGCTTAGTACAGAACTTGACCAAGGTATATGGAGACTGAAACACTAATAGGTAGAGAACACGTCCATTGTTCTTGGGGAAGAAAATTCAAATACTTGCATGCTCATGTACAGCTTTCTTCTGAACACTTATATGATACTCAGTTTTTTTCAAGTTTACCCACCATGCAAATGCACTTTGTAAGTATACAGTTACTGAGTGTGCCCTCTATTAAAATTAATATGTGGATTAGGGGACACTTCACCAATACCACTGCCAGTTTTATAGTTGTGTTGAGAATGACCCACCACCACCTATGTGACTTCTAATTCGTGCTGGTTGTATAGTCATCTTTTTAACTGAAATTGAGATGTGGACCAGTGGGTTCAAAATGTCCCTCTGAATCAAGCTTACACACCAAACTACTGGTGTTTGTGTATCTGCAAGACGGGTACTGCAAAGAAAGTGTACAGAAACCCCTAAAAAGTTTTTTTTTTCCTCTACCTGTGCTTTATGGTGGGGATGTGTGATGTAGCTGATGTATGTGATGTCTGAGGAAGGAAGGTCAGGTGGGGATCATCTGCATATGGTATCTTGTGTGGAGACGCTCGCTGGCTTATGGCCCTTTTCCCTAAGTGTGTTAGTGTGCATTTGACAAGAGGTGTTGATAGAGCTAGGGAATTGGACTTGGCAAATTGGGAGAAAAGGAAATAAAAGATTCATTTTATATTTTAACAAAGTTTGACAACTTATATATTTTTAGAAAACATACCATGTTTTCTGCTCTGTTCTTGGTAACTCACAGGTCCTTTTCTTTAAGAATGTGTGGCCTTCCTGTTTAGATTTGTGGCTGAGCTTCTGTTGCACACAAATGCTTACACTTTGCAGTAACATGTCATGTGCTTTTCCTGAGGGAGAGTAGAAATCTTAGAAACTGACTTGTTGGAAATGCTGTAATGTATGAGTTTGATGCAAAAGGATTGTGTTTGGAGATTCAATTGTTTATACTTTTTAAGCACTATTAGAAAGGATGATGCTGACATAGAAGAACTAAGAAGGGGTGTGCTTAGCAATGGTGATTCTGTGCATATGCACATCTGAAGATGTGACTGTCTTGAAGTTTAGGCTGCATTTCTGGGCATTTACTTTGTTTGCTTCATCATGAACTTGTATTAAGTTTTTAAGGTGTATTGTAGCCTATGCCTTCTTAGCATTTGTAAGACTGCATGATATGTGCTTTGTCAAGAAGAATCCAGAGAAGCATTCATGCATGTCTGTTTGCTTCACATTATTAACATACGGTGGGCAAAATAAGTATTCGATACACTGCCGATTTTATTGAATGAAATAAGGATTTGATACAATAGAAAAACATCACTTATTATTTGGAACAGAATCCTTTGTTTGCAATTAAAGAGGTCAAATGTTTGCAGGGATTTTGCAGCAGGGATTTTGGCGCACTCCTCCATATAGATCTTCTCCCTTCTTTCAAGTTCCGGGTGATCACACTGTGTAGTTCTCGGCTGATTTCTGACTTTTCTCAAAATCCTCCTTACCCCATGATGTGAGATCTTGCAATAAACAGCTCTGCCAACATTTGTTGCCTTTTCACCAAGCTGTTTGCCTATTGTCCTGTAGCCCATCCCAGCTTTGTGCAGGTCTATAATTTTTATCCCTAGTGTCCTTAGACAGCTCTTTGGTCTTGGGCATGGTGGAGAGGTCGGAGTGTAATTGATTAGATGTGTGAATCGGTTTCTTTTATACAGGTAATGAGTTCAAATGCAAATTAATTATTTAAAATCACACAATGTGATTTTCTTTGTGTGTTTTGTTCTTGCAGATTTTGTCTCTCACAGTTAAAGTGTACCTACAATAAAAAATTATAGATCTTTTCATTCTTTGTAGGTGGGAAAACTTGCAAAATCGGCAGTGTATCAGATACAGGGCAAATCTGCACTGTTTGCACAAGTTTGGCTAATAATAGAGCTTTCTAATAAGAAGTAATACGTGTGTACATATTATATACATTTATTAGTTTATCAGCATTTTGAAAATTTCAGATGTTTAGAAAAGTTTGGAAAAATACACAGCTTACATAGCAGTAAAAGTCTTGAGAAAAAGATAAAATCATTAGAGAAGCTGTGGTATATAAAGCGTGAATACAAGCCTTCATTAAGTCAATACATATTTAGGTCTTGCAGTAGGTTTCAGTGACAGTGATGTGTGATCATGCTTACATGTACAGAATCCTGGAGACTGAAGCTCTTTCTCTTGTGGGTACATTGTTACAACTCTAATCGGCAATACCTGATTGTAGTGAGTGAAATTTAGGTATGTGTTAGGGGTGTGTGATACTGGAAAAAAATATTAGCTTGATTTATAACTATAACTATACATTATATGTTGGCCATGTATATTTCTGGTCTAATGTATCCAAAAGTAGTTTGAGTCTTTATTTTAAACAAAACCTTCTCACAAGTTTGTGTATGTTGGGGATTCATTACAGTACACAGCGGTGTTATTTTATATCTAAACAGAAATGTTTATGCACTAGACCCTAGAAGACCATCTGTAGTATTTTGAGACTGTTGTAGATTTCTGGCAGAAAACACTAAATGTGGGTTTGGTTAGACAAAACAAACAAGCAAACAACAGCAAAAAAAAAAATCAAATATCGACTATTAAGTATGGTGACAGTATGGTGATTTGATTCTGTATAGCTTTCTGGGTTTATTGGATCTTCAACCCATGAATTCTATTTAGTATCAGCAAGGTTTTAAAGATGGTAAAACATTGAGCTATTTCTCAAAGTCTTCCACGGGACTGTGGTTGCCTAGCGGTTAAGGTACTGAAGGTCCAGGGTTCACATCCCCACCACTGTCAAGCTGTCACTGTTGGGTTCTTGAGCAATACCCTTAACCCATAATTGCTTGGCTTGTGACAGTATCAGTCGTAAGTCACTTTTACAACTGTCTGTAAATGGCCGCTTAAATCATACATACATAAGTTTCTGCTAATATTATGTAAATGTCTGCTAAAATGACTTCAATTTCGATTCTGGAGAGCTGCAATACACTTAACCTCAAAGCATTATTATATTTGCACCTTTTTGCTGATGTGATTAATGGACCAGAGTAAAACCAAAAGCCTGCATCAGAATAACATTACACACGGTACTAGAAAGGATGAGGCAAGAATAGGTGTTGAGATCGGAAACACCTCGGAGAGGCTCAGTCTACAGATCGTGAATATGGAGAACTAGAGTGAATGGCCACGTGTGTTCAGACATTTATATAGTAGCGCTCACGTCGCATCACGGTTTCAAAACCCTCTGTTTTAATTGATAGATTTGAAATTCAACTGTGGTTTATATGTTTGTTACAATAGTCAATTTGCTTGCATTGCAACATGTGGAAAATCTGCATCTCCTTTGTACTAAAAGCCAGTGAGTCACTGATTTTTGATGACCCTTCCCCGTCCTTGCTTGTGCCCCCCCTGGGAGAGTGTATGCCAGAGCCCCCACTCCACCCCAGTTGAGAACTACTGGTTTAGATATAAATATTTTTGTTTGGACTTAGCTAGAGCAAGCTTATTCATCCACCCATATGAGTCTACAGGGAATTTCCGCTGCCTCAGACACAAAGGTGATTTGAATAGATGACGAGATGAAGTGGCGGCATGCCAGACATGAATGTTCCTTAAACGGCTGAGAAAAGGATATTTTAAGTCACCTCTTCACTCTGTTTAACATGTAGCCCACATCCTTACTGGGCCTATGTCTATTATCTGCTCCTGTACCAGTATGCAGTTTTCAGTTTTCAAGTGTTTAGTTTTGTGTAATGGCAAGTGAAAAACAGTACACTGTCCCAAATCTGAATCTGTGTCAAGTTGGTGTTTTCCCCCCAGCCACTCTTATGTATGTCAAGCGCTAAAAACCATAACAAAGCATAGAGCTGTGCATTCACAAGATGTTAAAGATGCCATCATGTTCGAGTAATAGCTCACATTTGGTCCGGTCTGACCTGAATTGTTTTCACAGATAAGGGAAATTCTGTCAGTGTAAATTATTTGTGTTGTGTTGTATTTTAATGGACTGGCTCTGGTGCACACTGACTGGAGGTATAAGCGAGACCTGGAAGGGGTGTCAGTCCCTGGAAGGATATTGCTGTTGCAGTGTTGGGAAATGATGCCTCGACTAGCCTTCTCTCTCTCAGGCACAGCCAATTGTGTCTGCATGGTATTACCCAACCCAGCCGGGGCATCGTCAGTGCTTAAACTTTGGTCCCTGTGGTGGTTGACCAATGTGTAGACCGCTGCACCCTATAACACATAAGCAGGAATGCTATAGGGTGGAACCATAAATTGCAGAACCATCAATTAATGGGCAAGAATGACCATCATTTAACAAATCACAGTCTTTCCACATCAAGCCAAATAATCTGATGATATTTGATGAGAATTGTTTATTGTGATCTCTGATGAAACTCAAACATGGAGACATGGAATTGGAAAAGGTCTAAACAGCAAAACTGAATCCTGATTGAAAACAAGAGTTCAGCTATGCTGGTGTGATCTGCTCAAGTGTTCATTTTAACAAAGCCATATTAGATTGATTTGAACAAGCGAACCTGGAAACTGTGTTTGATTCTGCTAGCTGCTTCCTGGACAGCTCTACACTGTATTGGTTATATCTGCATGCATGAACAGGCTAAGAAAATAGATTGAAATCAGACAAAGGATATACATGTGCTGAGAAATATGATTACTGATATTTTTTTATAGGATTTTTCTCAATTTGATTTCTAGACCTTAATCTGATCTCACAAACACGAGAGCTTGGTGTTCATGTGACCACTGATAACTACAAAAATGCAGTTATTAAGTCAATATGGACTATTAAGTGCATATACATAAACTTACTTTCTGTCAAAACAATGAAAATGTAAAATGACACCTGTACAGACAGACTAATGTTCCAGACTCCCGCGATGCAAGCAGAGTATAGAGGAAAGAAAGCCCAGAGTAACATATTAACACCTCAGATTAACATTAAAACACTGTAAAGGTTCTCAGTGTCCTAATAAGTGGAACCATAAGTCATTCAATAATTGTTTTAGCAAGATCATTATTATACTTATTAATATTTACATTACATAATGTATACACAGTTCTAACTGATAGAGGAGCTTTTTAGGCAGTTACTATAGTCAGTCCATTCATATCTTCATATCACTTGTTTAAATATTAGATTATGTTTGTGTAAATATTGCTATCAGAACAGGAGGTCAGAGGTTCAGCTGTTTGGCCTTAGGGCCCTAGATGACCCAGATCCATGTGTCACAGCCTAATGTTTGCTTAGGCTGGCATTTATATGGGTTCTTTCTGTTTGAAGTAAGTGTCAGGGCCCAATTTACCTCTGCTTTATCTATAGATCAAACTTCTTGTGGCTAGACACATAAAAGACTACTGTCTAGTCTACTGTATGAATGTGTATCAAGCTCTTTAATGAACCATATTCCATAAAATGCAAATGATGCCCAGCCCTATTAATGTGTGTGTATACACACAGTATGTTAAGTGTTGCATATTTTTACTCAGTCAGTCCTAGTTTAGAGGAATAGTCTCTGGAAAAATTTGGGAGTCCTGATGAGATAATTCCTTGCAATAGGTAGTACAGGTGTCAGGTGAAGCAGGTACTGAATCAGGGTGTTGCACCAGTGTCCAACCACTGGGGTTATATTTGCTTGAAATTCAGTTAATGAGACATACCAGTTAAAATATGAGTGTATGCATGTTTGAGTAAGTTTGTGTGGCAGTGTGTATTGGTTTGAATGATTGATATTGTCTGTATCCACATACTTACAATAAACTAAGGAATTATGGATATCTTGGTAACCTGGCAAACCTTATCACATTACTTTAACAGTGGCAGCTCAGTGGAGCCGAAACATGAGAAGAGGAACACTGAAGAGCCCCAGAGATCAAAAATGCACACAGCATGACTTTGCATCTCTGTCATTTGGCTGACTGAACAAGGAGACAAACATCCTTAACATAATAAAAGTAAAATAAAGTAAATAAAGTGATAAAGATCCTGAGATTAAATGTCCAATCATAGACCCTAATTTCAATTAAGGACATCAGTAGTTCAACTTTGATCATCACAGATACTAGTCTAAGAGGGTGTGTCTACATTTATCAGTGACATTCATGGAGACCTGGAGTACTGTTACACTGGGTGCCACTGCTTATGCATGTTTTATCTGCTGTGAATTGAAATAGCCTTACTTTGTCACTTGATCCATCTGCTCCATTGCACAAGTCCTGGATGCATGCATTCTTTGCCACTCACACTCCTCTGTATTCTTCAGATGTGTCTAATAATTTAGTTTGCAATCGCAGGTTAGATATTTGGCAACCAAATGCTCATCAGTTAGATGTATCATATCATATAACCAGCTGTGGTTTTAGCGAAGGTATCGTCTTGCAAGTAAAGGATTTCAAGATTGAATAGTGTCTAGATCGACATATCAACAGCTCTGCATCCTACCAGATTCTCGGACCTCCAAATGTAAACGGACATTGGGCATTAGCCTGTCCTTCGACTGGACATTTTTGAGACAAAGCTCGGAGGCTATGGAAATTGAATATTGAGTTCTACAGATGAAATGAATCATCTCATGGAGTACTTGAAGAATTTGTAGCATCTTTGCAGCAGCATCAGGCTATTTCAAAACACCTTACTCATCATTTACATTCTGTCGGTCTTGGACGTCTTGGCAGGAGCTTTTCTCTTACCACAACTTCTCTTACCATTTGGACCACAGATGTTAGGTCGTTCTCGGATACCATTTCAGGCAAGTTCACATTTATATACTCCTGTGTGCTAGAATTCAGCTGTACAGTTTACCCTCAGCAATAGCTCAGGTAGTGACAGCGTGTAGTGACAACATTAGTAGTGGCCAAGTTCTGGACCATGACAGACACTCTACGACTTCCATCTCTTTGCGGAGATATCCTGCAAGATGAACCTGGTTCAGTATGGTCTAGCTCCTCAACGCCAACCCTGCGGCGACGTCGGTTAAAGTTCAGACGTCTGAAAAAGGTTCCAAACGAGCGAGAGTGCCTGGAAAATGGATATCCGAGATATTCCGACTCCAGCTTAGCTCCCAAGCAGTACCTGCAGCTTCCCTCTATTGAGATCACACCATCCAGTGACGAGGATGCGCCTTGGTCCAATTTCTCCACACCAAGTGCCTCACCACGACGCAAGCGCTTCCTGCTTCGCAAGTGGCTGAAGGTGCGCAAAAGGAAGGAGACTGGCAGCGAAAGCAGGTTGGTCTTTGTGTGATACAACACTGTACCCATAGAGCTTTACTTTTCAGCTTAGCATTTTGCATGTAAGGCTGTCATTTTTACTTTCAGTCATTTACTTTGCAATTGTCTTTATGTCTATAAGTTATATGTATTGTGTGGATTTTCTATAAAAAATATGGAGGATTAGAATTCATTTAAACTGTAATAGCAGTAAAAGTTTCATATTTTAAAGTGATTTTTGGCCAGATTTTTCCCCCGAGTTGACTTAATGTAGAAAAAAAGTGAAACTGTCTTGTTTAAGAGCATATGTTTAAGTTATCCTGCACCCAAAAGATTGAATCAACAAGTGCAAGTGCTTCTCATTTACTTTTTTTTAAATACAGTGTTTTTTATTACAAATAATATAATCCACATAACAGTTTTTTTGAATATTTTTGTATGATGTAAAAAATTTAGTAAACCCAGGTATTCCTCAAAGGAGAACCTACAAGGTGTTTTACTGTCTCTTCAGCTCACCTAAAAGTATTTTAATGGGAGTTAGGTCACGTTGGTCAGGATGAGCATTTCGAAAGCTGATTTTGTGGTCAGTGGAGCATTGCTCAGTCTTTTACCCAAATGTAGCTTTTTGCCAAGACAGTGTTAATTCCATGTTATGCTAACAAGATTGTCAGGACTTTTTGAGGAAAACACACGACACCACATCAAAAAGCCTTTATAGTGGAGATTTCTAACCAATTTGGAAGAATGGTACATTTAATATTATGGGTAAGCTGAGTGCCAGGTCAGTGTTTTTATTTGCAATATATCTGTCAGTAAAAGTTCTATTGTCTATATTATATTATCTATAATGTAATTATTATGTTATCAAAATGTTTAGAAATGTGATGTAAGCTTGTTGTTAACTTGCATAAAAAAAAAAAAAAAAAATAAAAATAAATATATATATATATATATATAAA
>JAUZSU010014345.1:0-11007 GCA_034780255.1 Parotocinclus maculicauda
CATTCTTATTATACGTCGTGGGGTACACCTATCCCGCATACTGGGTCCTAATTAAAACTCCACCTGCTATCATAACAATTTATTTATTTAAGCTATGAAGTCTTTTGAAATAGGAGAGCATGGTGGCTAGGTGGGTAGCAAGAATATCCCAGGTTCAATCCCAGCGTGGAGTGTCCTGGGTTCTTTCTATTTGGATTCTGCATTCCCTCCCCATGTCTGCATGTGTTCACTCCAAAGACATGCGTGCTGGGTTAATTGGTGTCTCTAAAATTGGTCCTTAGTGTGTGACTGTGTGTGTATGTGTGTGTGCGTGTGTGCCCTACGCCCCGTCTAGGGTTGTTCCTGCCCTTGCTCCCAGAGTTGCCGGGTGGGCACTGGCTGGCCCGCGACCCCATGTGAATTAAGCGGAAAATAATGAATCAATGAATTAATGGGTTTTTTGCAATATGTGACATACAGGAACCTCTGTTTCCTAATCCTCAGTAAAAAAATATTAACTTACACTAGAGAATGACGTGAGTGAGTTTGCCTTGGCGGGTATTACACTTTTTTATTTAAATTAATTGCTGCTTAATTCAATCTATGTTATGCAAATATTTGTGCACCCTTAGTCAATATACACAAGTCAATCTTTTGTGCCATTCTAACAACCCATGTTCTTACAAAAAGCCTTTGCACATGCAAAAGGAAAAAAAAATACAAATAAAATGAAATAAAAATTTCGTACTTTGTCTGATCAACTTCATTTTAGTGGCTAATAAACATTCATTTCTGAATTTCAAGCCTGAAACACATTCTCAAATGTTGGGACGGGGCATATAGGGGTAGAAATGTTCATGATGTGATTTCAAACTGATGTCAACAGGTGATTGCAATTACGATTTGGTACAAAATCGTAGTCATAAAAGTCATGGACGTACAAAGGTGGGAAAAGGATATCCAGTTTATTATAATTTTGGAAGTGAATTTTTCCTCAAATCATCATGTGTATTTTTGTTACAGTATTTCTCAGAGTAAGTATTTATGTCAACAAATATGTCAGTGTTATCAGATAATAAACATTCATTCATTCACTATCTTATCCGCTTGAGCCTCACAGGAAAGCAGGTGCCCAGCCTGTGGCTCAATGCATCAATCCATCTAGTCACATACACTTGCACACTCATACACACACTGGGGGCATTTTAGAGACCTAACACTCATGTCTTTGGACAGTGGTAGAAAACCTGTGTTACGGACACAGGGAGAACATGCAGACTCCACAAAAAAGCACCCAGATCAGTGGGATTGAACTCAGGACCTTCTTGCTGTGAAGCAACAGTGCTACCCAAAAGCCACTGTGCCACCCTGATTATGAACAAGATTGTCAAAAATCTCTAGCCATTTTATCAATATACAGTATCAGTATCTCGCTCCTTCAGCAAAAACGTACAGGAAGTTTCAAATGTATCTAAGAAGGTTTGTAGATGTTGTGTGATGTATGTCCCTGTAATGGGAATACAAGTTAGTATACCATGCTCTGAAATAGCTAAACACATAGTGATGTTCTCTACAAAATTACCTGGCAAATCAACAGTACCCCTGGGGCTGATGATATACTGACTTTTACTCTGCCTTTTGCCAGGGTGAAACCAGCCTCCTCCAGGTATATTCAATTCAATTCAATTTTATTTGTATAGCGCTTTTTACAATAGACATTGTCACAAAGCAGCTTTACATTGATGCATTAACAAGTTTCACAAATTGGATTCTATTTGTATATGAACTTGTGAGTTTTATACTTGCTTACAGGTTTTTTTATATGCTATATACAGACACATATGCAGACATTTTTTGTCTAAAGCCAAAGCAAATAACACACAGGTAACACGCACTGTATATCACCATACAAGTGCAATGTTGTACTGTAATACTGTTTACTGCTTCACCCACTCTTCTTCAAAAGTCATTATTCACCCAAGAGCTAATCATCATTTCAGGTAACATTTAAAAAACAGAACTGTACAAAATGTGTATACATCTTTAAGGAAGCATATGTTGCTCTCATCTGCATTAATGCTACCGTCACATAACTGTAAATGACCTTTGAAAAGAGCGATGACACAACCCCATATGACGACAGACCCTAGCTCTGGATTTGTTGCTCATAAAAACCATGTTATTTTTTAACTCTGGGCTGTAGCAAATGGCCTTCAACTTTTATTTTACTGCAGACTTGCAGACAATGTAAATCCAAGATATGTATGAAATAATATTTTATCTGGTCAACTTAAATTACTTTGTTAATTAACATCAATTATTTTATTTCAGTCTTAGAACACATTTCAAATATAGTTGTTGGCAATATTTAAGATTACTATTAAGGTAAAAAAAATCATGACATGATTTCAATTGATTTCAATTTGTAATTACAAATACAATATCTTTGAAAGCTTGAGTCATGGATGATCAAAGATCAAAGATCAAATAATCTCCAGTTTGCCAACAAATTTGAGATAAAATTATTTTTTTTTAATTGAAATAAGGGATTTGCATGTCTCCCCCTCTATGGTGCATAAGATCATAAAATGGAATTTCATTGCGTAAAGGGCAAGGTCAAAAGCATACACTGAATACCTGTGATCTCTGATCCTTTTGAGGGCCCTGCATCATGAATTGCCATTCATCAGTAGCTGATAGAACGACATGAGCAAGGGATTACTTTCTCAAACTTGTATAAAGTACTGGAATACAGTGTTATATTAACTTTACTGTGAAAATTTAAAGTCTTATGTTCACACAGTACAAAAGCAGCGTCTACTTCTCTGGACTTTAGAAGCATCTAGGATGGACCATCACACAGTGGAAATTTGTACTCTGGTCAGATTAATCAGTATTCCAGTATTTTGCTGTGTGCTTCTGGAGTCTGCGAGGTAGATTTATCTCTACTAAACTTGATATCAAGCTACCATTTTACATCTGATTTTATTTTATTTGTCACAGTGAGTTTACAGTGATGTGCCAGTGAAATGCAGCAACTATAATTATTTATTGAGCCTGCCCAGACTGCGATGGACTATTGTTTCATCCAGGGTACATTTATGCTTTTGCCTTGGGATAGGCACCAAAATGAGTTTCTGCTAATCTTTGTTTTAGTTGTTATAGTCATAGTTATAAATTATAATTATACAGTTTCCTCAGGGATTTGATTTCATATCTTTGGCAACATTCACAGCTACAGTTTAAGTTCTAGTGCAGTCTGCTGTTTGGAAGCTGTTGACACAAAACGATGTGCCGGCACATGGTGACCTCATTAGGCCATCCCCAGCTGTGTGGTTAGTGAGGTTAAAGTGGATTATTCCTGCAAGCAATGCTGTGTGTTTGCCTTATATGCTCACTTGAAAATGTCAAGCTTAGTTCAATTAGACACATTCCCCACAAGCGGGCCTCAAAGCATGAAGCTGGAGGCATATAAATATGTGTTAAGGGGCTTGCATGTAGCTGAAGGGGTTTAAACATTTCAGAATGGTGTCATGAGCTCGTTGTGTGGCTGCCTCAGCAGTGTCTCTTGTACTATGGGTCCAGGCTGGGTTAAATCACCTCCCCTGTCCCTCTCATTAGTCCACACAAACCTGGTCCTGTATTTGTAGTTGTGGTGAAGTGATGCAGGAGAGGGAAAGGGAGGAGAGCTTTTCTTCCTCCCCGTCTCAGCTCCTGACAGCTGGGGTGCTGACTTGAGCCCCCTCCACTGAGACTGTCTGCCACTGCAGCACACTAATGAGGCTTGTAATAGCTGTCAGGGCCCTGAGCTGCAGCAGGAAAATAATAAGAGAGAGGGACATGGAGGGGGCGAGGAGAGAGAATGTACACTATAATGAAGAGGCTTGTGAATTTATAGTATGTGAAACAGATCATATTAACAAAATAACGTTTCTTTTGTTACTGTACGATTAGGCATATGTCATACTATTACGTTTAATTGATTAAGAGCTGAACTTACACGTGTAAAACCTTTACAATTTAAAAGATAACATTTTGCAAGACATCTAAAATCCAACCAGAAATTAGCACCATGTTGTAGGGAAAGTTATTTTTAGTGGGTTCTTGACCATTTCTTACATTGACAGGTTGTCTAACTGTCAGAATAATGTTGCCTTCGAGCTGCTTACTGCACACGTCATAATGCATAGTTCCCTTCTGACCCTTTTGCTTTCCGCAGCTGGCTGCTCAATTACAGCTGGCTTTCCGCCACTATTAAAACTTCTCCTGGTATTCACCTCTATGCTGGCTGTCTGTGTTTGCTCCTGGCACCTTTGATTTCTATCATGTTTTGTTAAATCTTGTCTAATGGTTAGATCTTTGTCTCTTTATAGCATGTTGTCTTGGTCTCATGTCTGTCTACCTTAGCATGTTTCCTTATTATGTAGATTAGTGTTTTAGCTTATCTGTTTAGAATGTCCCTTTTCCTTGTGTGTTAGCTTATCTGCTTAGAATATTCCTTTTCACCTTGGTCTGTGTATTGGCAGATTTTGTCTTTTTTTTGGCCACTATGTTTTGTGCTTAGTCCCTGTTTTATTAACTATTCTATTGTGTGTTTCTGTCCAGCCCTATAAGCAAAACCTTGGTTCTTATAGGAAAAAATGTTATTATGTATGATTTATAATCATACTAGATTAGATAAGTCAATGGCAGGCAGCAATGCATATTTTACAAGAACCAAGGTTTTGCTTATAGGGTAGATGAACTATCTGAAATTCACAAAAGTTGGTCAGGATTTGTCATTTCAGGAGTTCATGAGTGGAAACAAAGGAGAAAGCTGCATCAATGCATGTGACACACATCTCACATGGGCACTTATTGGTTAAGATTTAGTATTCACTACACTTTTTAGTACAATAACTACAGACTGCATTCTGCCAGTTTTTCTACATACTTTTGTTTGTCTTCTTTGTCCTCTTATTGTCAAGACTTCCACATTATCAACATCAGGTACTATTTGAGTGGAGCTGTTTTAGCGTGTTTTGTCTGTTAGGTTTAGCATGCCAGCCTCTTGTTTGTCTACTGTCTCGTGGTTAGCATTGACCATTATTTTTTGTTTGTAGTAGTACATTGTACATTGTACATTGTACATTGACAATAGTGCATTGCTTGTATTGGCACTTTGTCTATGTGTATTAGCATTCTCTGTTAGATCCATGTTTCCTGTTATTATTGTTTCTTAACATACATATATACTGAACATAACAGAAGACTTGACCATTATAATTAAGTAGTGAATGTACCACCCTGATCCTGATGCTGTTTGGCAGATGATCATTACCATGAGTTGGGGCCCACCTTTCTCTTGGGATGCCAAAAAGTGTAGGAGGAAGCTGTATGCATATCTTTCACTTGTACCAAATCACTGTCCCCTCCTGCACACGCCATGTCGGTGCCCACATGAACACAATTATTGTTTGCAGTGGCAAAAGCCCAGGAGGCCCTTTAATAGATTCCAAGTATTGTCCAACGCTATCGAAACGTTTGAGATGGCACCCGTGAGAGGTTTGGAGGTTGAGGTGACAATATAGGGCATTCTTGACATTCTCCAAGGGGTTCCCACAGGGTTCAGTGTCAATATATTTGGATCATGGAAAGAGGGCCCAAAGTTTAACTCCAAAAGTAACTTAAGTTTTTCAAATCTTGAAAACTACATTTTACTATCTATAAATAGCACAATATATTTCAATACACATTACTATATATTATCTAAACTTCTATAATTACGTTTGTAATAATTATATTGAGGCAACAGCTCTCTCCTGAGTAACAGGGCATTTGGGCCTTATCTGAATACAGGGTGATTTTGAAATACCTTGACTGGAAGATGGGAATATAATTTCCATTATTGCTAAAGTATAAGTTCTATTATGTTAATACTGTCATAAACATGCAACTAAAGCACAGCTTGAGAAATGGTGATGGTGGTTATTAGATGTGTGCGTATTCATGCTTGCTTTTCTTTTTTCTAAATGCATGACAAAACACTTGTTTTAATTTATATCCCTGAGCTGAATAAAGAGGCAGTCACATTTTGGAAGTGCTTAAAACATTATAAATCCATCAGAAGTTTCTACTCAGATAGCACAATGTTTACTATTATTATTATTATTATTATTTTTATTATTATTATTATTATTATTGTTGTTGTTGTTATATAATACCAATAACAACAACAATAATAATAATAATAATAATAATAATAATATTAATTGTTATTATTCTTACTATTATTATTATTATTATTATTATTATTATTACTATTATTATTATTATTGTTGTTATTATTATTATTTTAATGTCACTAAAGACATTGGACACAATGATGTGTTTGTGCTAGCTGAAAAATGCAATCAGCATACACTTGCTGGGTTTCTTTTCTGTCATGGTCTTCTAAACCATATTGGCAAGTCCTTCAAATGTTACTTAAGAACTTGATGTGGTTTGAAGCAAATGTAAGAGCAAGTACTTACATGTTAAATACTTTAAATTCCCAGAGAGCTGAAAAACAAACACTGCAACACTGAAATATGACTCTTAATAGTAAAATCACTGAAGGCAAGTTCCCTCTACCTGTTCTGACTTTTCACGCTGGCACAAGCAAAGAAGCATAGTTTTCTTTATTACTGCCAATCAGCAGTATCGCAGTTACTAACATTAGGACTGGAAATTTGCACATGTACAAAGCCTCCACGTTGAAGAAATAGGCAACGCTGATTAAAGCTTTTTCACAGGGATTTGCCTCCACCATGTGGCTAATGTTGAAACTGCAAAACTGTTCAAGCTTTTTAAAGACGGTTTTGTTTTGTTTTGGTTCGAATTCAGACATTGCCAACCACTAAGCATACTTTTGGTTGTGTCAACATATATAGGACAAACCTTATCCATTTTCAATCAACTCTGACTTTACATCTATGTGTGATAGAAAATGTGTCAGAAGAAATGTATTAAAACAAAGTAGTGGTTAACCCCAGTACTATGCACAAATATGGAGGAGCACTGATATGCAAGTAATTAAATTATTTTCATTTACCTTTTTATTGGCTCAATCCTGAGAAGTGTTGGGGAGAGCTGGTGTCTAGCCAACGGCATAGGGTGCAAGGTAGGAACGACCTTAAACAGGGTACCAATTCACTGCCAGGCACACACACACACACACACTCTTTGGACTGTGGAAGGAAACTAGTCCACCCGGACTAAACCCACACAGGCACAAGTAGGACATGCTAATTCTACACAGAAAGAACCCAGATCACTCCACCGGGGACCAAAGGGAGTGATGGAACTATACAGCAACAGCGCCACTCACCAAGCCACCATGCTGCCTGACACAACAGTTTTGACAAGAAAACAAAAGGTGTAGTGGTAATGTCACTGCATAGTACCCTAAATCAGAGATTCTAAGGTTTGTTGTAGATAAGGATATCACCAAAGACAGATTTACCAACTAATAAACTAAGGAAGAAAAACTTATAGAAAGTTATCATCTTATTCTAATCCTTGCCTATTTTGTCACTACTGCTGTTTACCATCAAACCACAAATCAAGTTAGTGCTGACAAACACAGCTCCAGCCTGTGAAAAGTTCTTCTTATGTCCATGTGGGTTTTTTCTGCTCTCTCCATATCACTCCCATATTCCACAGACATGTGGTAAGGTCAACTGTTCTCTCTAAAGTGTCCCAGTTTAAGAGTCTTTGATGAGCAAAGATCTACAGTTTGCAAACAAATGCGTAAAAAAATTACTGAAAAAATATTGAAAAGATTAAAATGTTAAAAAACAATGTACCTCAAAGACAAATTAGATTTGCATATTTCTCCCTCTAAGGTCGTGATAAAAAGTCTTAAGATTTTTTTTATTCAAGGCTCAAAGCTGTCTCCGTTTTCTTAAACCTTTTGTTAGATGTTTATATAGTATAATGAGGTACAAGTATAAGCATCCCATATCTTGTATAACATTTTATTTACAAATACATCCAGTTCAAACTAAAACTTCAAATAACAGTGTTGACCCTTTTTTTAATTTTTACCACCACCGTGGTATGCTGGATATCAGCTTCTTGAATGAAGCAGGATCAGAATCCTGAATGAACAGTGAACAATCTTGGACACTCTGAAGGGGGCTTCATCAGACTTTGTAAAAAGGTAAAAACAAATACTAGATAAAATTAACTTAACCAATTTCTCTGCAGTCCAATCCCTACACTTCCTGCAGAATGTCGGTCTGTCCTTGATGCTTTTTGTAGAGAGAACTGGCTTCTTTTCTGCACTTCTTGCCACCAAGCCATCTTCCAAAAGCTTTTGTCTCACTGAGCATTCAAATGCTCTCACATATGCCCTTCATAAGTAAGTTCTGCACTGGTGGTGACTCCTTCTTCACTGCAATTGAACTACTCTACTTGAAGTTTATTATAATTTGATAAATGGTTGATAAGGGTGCCATCTTACAAGCAGCAATGTCCTTGCCTGTGAAACATTTTTATGCAATGAAATGATGACTGCACGTTTAATTGGAGGTAACCATGGTTAACAAAAGAAAACTTAAAAGCACCACTTACCATTTTGAAACAACCAGTCTGCTCTTCGAATTAGCATAACAGAGTAATATCATTTGGCTTGCCATCATTAACCTTGTCTCCTGAGCTAACAAGATCATCACTGAAATTGAGTTAGCAGGCCATTTTGTAGAGCTAAAATGCAGCGGCTGGAATGCAGTAATTTTTGCTATAAGGTCATTTTCATGGCAGGGAGTGGCTTTGCAATTAATTGTAATTAATTTGATCACTCTTCACAATCTACGGTTAATACAAATTGGCACCATAACAATTGGTGCAGCAAATTTGTGTAATTCTCAAAACTTTTGGCCATGACTGTATTGTGCATAATATCATTAAGCAATTTAATAAATAAGAAGCATTTTTAGTCCTTAGAGGCCAAGGGCACAAGCTTAAACTGAACGTCAGCAATCTTTTTTCCGCAAGATGGCAATGCATCAAGAACTGCCAATCAACAATAGCTGATATAACCACATGGCATTGGGTTACTTTGCCAAACCTTTGTGAAGCACTACAATATGAAGTATTCACAAATAGAACTTAAAACTTTACTGTGCAAAAAAGAAGCGCCATTGACTTATCTGGTCGCGGAGGTATCCAGAATGGACCATTACACTGCCGAAACATGTATTGTGTGCAGATGAATCAGTATTTCGGGTCTTTTTTGGAAAATTTTTATCCAGGCTGTTATCAGCAACAAGTACAAAAGCCATGGTCTGTCTTGTTACACTTCTGTGATGGCAAAATTAATAGCTATTCATTGTCTTTTGGAAAAATGCATGGACGTTCCTGGTAAAGATGATGTCTTGATGGCATCATATGTTGCTCTAAGATCTCAATCTACTTTTCTGTATTGATGCTGCATCACAGAAGTGCAAATGATTTTTACCAAAGGCACTGACTCAACCCATACAAAAACATACCCTGGCTTTAGGACTTGATGCTGATAACAGTCTGGATGGTCAAAGCCGATTCTGGATATTACCTTGAGGCTTATTTTTTGTACAGGAAGGTTTTAAGTGGCATTTGTGAATATAACTCGGCATTGTAGCGCATGATAAAGGTTTGATAAAGTAATCCCTTGCCCATGTGGTTCCATCAGCTATTGATGAATGATGGTTCTTGGTGCAGTGCCATCTGAGGAATCGGAGACCACACCTCTTTAGCTTAGGCTTGTGCCCTTGCCCTTTATGCACTGAAATACTTCTAGATTCTTTGAACTTTTTAATGCTATTATGCACTGTAGAGTGTGAAATATGGAAATCACTTCAGATCTTTTTTGAGGACCATTGTTTTTCACAATAATTTATAGAAGGACCTTTCCCCTCAGCATTATCTGCTCCTGTGTGCATGATGAGGAGGAACAGGATGAGCACCAGTAGGCCACTAATGTGAATGTGTCTGACTACATAATCAGTAAAAAAAAACTTAAATAGTAAAAGTAATTTTTCGCCCACATGGTTACATCAGATATTGACGGATGACGGTTCTTGATGCAGTTCCATCTGAGGGATTAGAGATCAAAAATGAATCAAAAATTCAGTTTAAGCTTTCGCCCTTTAGAGGCTGGAATTCCTCCAGATTCCTTGAATCAATTAATGATATTAGGCACTGTAATGAAAGAAATAAGCAAATCCTTTCTACTTTATCTTTGAGGAACACTTGTTTTTTTTAACATTTCAATAATCCTTTCACAGATTTGTTGACAAACTGGAGATTTTCCTCATCTCATATAGTATTTCTATTTTTCCTCATTACTAGCCCTGAACTGTCTGAATAGTTTGTCAAAAAAGAAACACTTTTGTGATTTGGGTTCCATGTTTATGTTACGCATGTTTGCGCCCACAGCCGAAGGGATGTGTTCCGATTCAACAACCTGCGCTTTGTTCTCTCCTTGCACTCTTAAGTGGCCACTTGTGTGACGCAGGTCCTACGCACTTCCTATAAGTCAGGGGAAGGGCGGGGTATGTAAAAAGACCGTCGAGCTTCAGGGCAAGGGTTCAGAATCATTAGAGTCGATTCCGAAAGTTTTCTCGATTCCGAAAGTTTTCTCGATTCATTTTCCCACGTGTATCCCACAACAAAGCTTCGGAGTCAACTACAGCTAAATTCCTAGACGTTCTTGAATTCGATTCTTTTGGATCGACTCACAGACAGATCGTGGGGCGGTGAACATAATTTCACGGACTTGGTCTAAAATGTTATTTTATCTAAGCAGAAAACAACCATGTCTTTGGCAAATGAAGACTGGTTGGTCGTGTGTGAGAAGATTATTTACGTCCGACTTAAAAGGTAGCTTACCTGAAATAATAAAATGACTGGTGGCTCATGTTTATGTGCTCTTTTTCAGTGCGCAAGCTGCACCTTTTTGTTGTTATATGTATCAAACATTCTGGTGCAAAGTGAGCACATTTTGCAGTTGTAATTAGATTTTGC